>JARQOD010002543.1:0-76304 GCA_033576555.1 Oophaga sylvatica | reverse complement strand
CATTGGGAGGTTTCTTCAATAAAATTCGATGTTTACTCTAATGGTGATGACTTTTATTAGACTGACTGACATTTGCACCGACCACTTAGGAAAATCAGAGAAAAATATCATTTGCATAATAAATCGGAACATGGTGTAGTATGTTATGTGCTCAGGGGTTAATTGGCCATTATAGGGTTGTTTTCTTTGTATTTGTAAGAGATGGGCGGGATGGCGGCTAGCTATATCCCAACCTTGATGGTGTGATTCCGCTGGATAAAAATCCGGCCACCGATTTTTTATTTTGTTTTTTCCTGTGTATTTGGATACAAGGAAGTCTCCAGACTGGAGCTGAACTGTGAGTGGTGTTTGTTGTTTCCCACAAGGTTTTAGCCTCTATGGAAAGGACTTTATACCTACTGATATTTTTCAATTAAGACTGAAAGGGCCATTCAGAGGCTTTATTAATTTTGGATAATTTGAGATCCTGTATTACAGCAGCTACAGTTATGCTCAAGTTTACAGATCCCAGCAGAATTTTTGCTTTCTTTGTCTTTTATCAGAGAATATGAATGATAACACCAAAACTTTTTCTCCACTCATGGTTAGTGGTTGGGTGAAGCCATTTATTGTCACACTACTGTGTTTTCTCTCTTTAAATCATAATGACAACCCAAAACATCCAAATGACCTTAATCAAAAGTTCACATACCACATTTCTTAATACCGTGTATTGCCCCCTCTAACATCAATGACAGCTTGGAGTCTTTTGTGGTAGTTGTGGATGAGGTCCTTTATTTTCTCAGATGGTATAGCTGCCCACTCTTCTTGGCAGAAAGCCTCCAGTTCCTGTAAGTTCCTGAGCTGTCTAGCATGAACTGCGCACATGAGATCTCCCCAGAGTGGCTCAATAATACTGAGGTCAGGAGACTGAGATGGCCACTCCAGAACATTAGCTTTGTTGTGCTGTAGACAATGACAGGATGATTTGTCCTTTCGCTTTGGATTGTTGTCATGTTGTAACGTCCAAGTACGTCCCATGCGCAGCTTACGGGCTGATGATTGCAAATTTGCCTTCAGTATTTGCTGATAACATGCTGCGTTCATATTTCCTTAAACTTTGACCGTTTCCTGTGCCTTTGTAGCTCACACATCCCCAAAAATCATCGATCCACCTCCATGCTTTACAGTAGGAATAGTGTTCCTTTCATCATAGGCCTTGTTGACCTCTCTCTAAATGTAACATTTTTGGTTGTGGCCAAAAAGTTCAATTTTGGTCTCAAAACTCCAAATTACCTTATTCCAGAAGGTTTTAGGCTTGTCTGTGTGCTATTTTGCGTATTGTAGGCATGATACATTGTGGCATTTGTGTAGTAATGGCTTTCTTCTGGCGACCCGACCATGCAGCCCATTTTTTTCAAGTGCCTCCTTATTGTGCACCTTGAAACAGCCACACCACTAGTTGTCAAAGAGTCCAGTATTTCAGCTGAGGTTATTTGTGGGTTTTTCTTTGCATCCCGAGCAACTTTCCTGGAAGTTGTGGACGAAATTTTTGTTGGTCTACCTGACCGTGGTTTTGTTTTACAGAGCTCCTGATTATCCATTTGTTAATCACAATTTGAAAGCTGCTGACTGGCATTATGAATTCCTTGGATATCTTTTTGTATCCCTTTCCTGTTCTATACAGTTAAACTACCTTTTCCCGTAGATCCGATGACAATTCTTTTGCTTTCCCCATGGCTCACAATCCAGAAATGTCAGTGGCTGGATCAAGGATGCAAGAGTCTGTCTGGATCCCAGAAACTCACTCATCTTTTATGCACACACACTGATGACAAGCAAACAGGTCACATGTGAGGATGTTACCTTTAGTAGCCATTCACACCTATTTGTGTCAACTTCTGTGCATGTTATCAGGCCAAAATCACCAGGGTATGTGAACTTTTGATCAGGGTCATTTGGATGTTTTGGGTTGTCATTATGATTTAAAAAGAGGAAACAGTATTTTGACAATAAATGGCTTCACCCAACCACTAACCATTAGTGGAGAGAAAGATTTGGTATTATCATTCATATTCTCTGAAAAAAGGTCAAGAAAGCAAAAATTCTGCTGGGGTATGTAAACTTTTGAGAAAAATTGTACCTGGTGTTCATGCCATTTCACTCCTATTCTCCAAGAACTCATTCACACTTGGCTCAGTAGAGGGGCTCTTCTAACGTATCTACCCATATCTAAATCCTGGAGATCGGCCACTCATCTTTTCATCTTTTGAAGATCTGGAAGGTGAAAAACTTCATTTGTCCAGTGCATCAAGTGCTATTTGTGAAGCCTATAGAGTGGTTAAAGAAACTTCTTCTGAAGGTCTCGAGGCTCTTTCCATAGGAGAAGCCACTGGTTCTTGGCCTGAGCATCTGTAGAAGTGATTCTAAATCGGTAAAATCGTCACGTCCTCACACCTTCCTGTCGGCCTTTAGCTTTTGGCAGAGTTGTATTGTTCTGCCTTAATTTCTTCCTTTTCATTTGTCATTTCCCATGTGTTGACAGAATGTGACGGTAGAATTGGGCCTCCTGATAATTAGATTTTCGTGCAGCCACCATGACGGCTGCATTATTTTCCTTATCTTTATTTCTTACTCCTGATGTCCATTATGTTTTCTTGACCACTCATTCTCCGATTCTCGAGCATAGCCTGTTGTCCGGGCCCTTACTGCCCCACATGTCCTTCTCCCTGCTGGGTACGAGTGTCCGCGGTCATCTGCAGCTTGGTGGATCCACCTTCTCAGGACAGCACTAAGAATTGGTGAGTGGTCAATCCCATGTGCTGCTGGTGGACTTATCACATCCGAATAATCCAATTATTATCTCAGAGAGAACCTGTCCTCAGGATTTTACACCCACAACTAATGACCTGAATGTCAAAGCGCCATAATGTGGAGGAAATCCTCACCTTTCTTGTGGAAATGACATGCTAATGAGCTGCACGTGCAGGAGGCGGGCTGCCGCTCTGCCGTCTCCCACCTGCTGCTGCATCATGTCTCCTATCGACTGGTCAAGGAAACATGAATGACCTAGAGAAAGGAGGAAGACCGTGGAATAGGGGGAGGAGCCAGAGAGCTTCAGTGCAGAGCCCGCCCACTGCATGTGCATCTCATTAGCATATCATTAAAATTATGGAGTTTGTTATAAACGAGAAACTGATTTCTGCAGAATAAGAAATAAATGAATCAGTGATGAAACAGCTTTATCTAAATGTCATTAGTCGGGTATAAAACGCTGATGGCGGCTTCTCTACCACTGTCTGTCCACACAGGATTACACAATAGTGAGGAAGATGTTGGGCAACTGTGAGACTCCCATCATCCACCACCACGAGCCTGGACGACTGAGCAAGAAACCCACCACAATACCTCCCCCGCACTCTCCATCCCATGAGGAGAAGATCCTCCAACTCACCAGCAAGATCACCGAGCTGCTGACCGGAGAGGTGACTGCTGGGAGATTACACTGGGGTATTCTGGGTGATGAGAGGAGACTGCTGGGAGACTACACTGGGGGATTCTGGGTGATGAGAGTAGAGGTGACTGCTGGGAGACTACACTGGGGGATTCTGAGTGATGAGAGTAGACTGCTGGGAGACTACACTGGGGGATTCTGGGTGATGAGGAGGAGATGGAGTGATCTGGTGGGGAGGAACTACACTGGGGGATTCTGAGTGATGAGAGGAGACTGCTGGGAGACTACACTGGGGTATTCTGGGTGATGACCGGAGAGGTGATAGCTGGGAGATTACACTGGGGGATTCTGGGTGATGAGAGGAGAGGAGACTGCTGGGAGACTACACTGGGGGATTCTGGGTGATGAGAGGTGACTGCTGGGAGACTACACTGGGGGATTCTGGGTGGTGAGTGGAGACTGCTGGGAGATTGTACAGTGTACACTGGAGGATTCTGGGTGATGAGAGGAGACTGCTGGGAGATTATACAGTGTACACTGGAGGATTCTGGGTGATGAGAGGAGATTGCTGGGAGATTATACAGTGTACACTGGAGGATTCTGGGTGATGAGAAGAGAGTGCTGGGAGATTATACAGTATACACTGGAGGATTCTGGGTGATGAGAGGAGACTGCTGGGAGATTATACAGTATACACTGGAGGATTCTGGGTGATGAGAGGAGACTGCTGGGAGATTATACAGTGTAAACTGGAGGATTCTGGGTGAGGAGAGGAGACTGCTGGGAGATTATACAGTGTACACTGGAGGATTCTGGGTGATGAGAGGAGACTGCTGGGAGATTATACAGTGTAAACTGGAGGATTCTGGGTGAGGAGAGGAGACTGCTGGGAGATTATACAGTGTACACTGGAGGATTCTGGGTGATGAGTGGAGACTGCTGGGAGATTATACAGTGTACACTGGAGGATTCTGGGTGATGAGAGGAGACTGCTGGGAGATTATACAGTATACACTGAAGGATTCTGGGTGATGAGAGGAGACTGCTGGGAGATTATTCAGTATACACTGAAGGATTCTGGGTGAGGAGAGGAGACTGTTGGGAGATTATACAGTGTACACTGGAGGATTCTGGGTGATGAGAGGAGACTGCTGGAGATTATACAGTATACACTGAAGGATTCTGGGTGATGAGAGGAGACTGCTGGGAGATTATACAGTATACACTGGAGGATTCTGGGTGATGAGAGGAGACTGCTGGGAGATTATACAGTATACACTGAAGGATTCTGGGTGATGAGAGGAGACTGCTGGGAGATTATACAGTGTACACTGGAGGATTCTGGGTGATGAGAGGAGACTGCTGGGAGATTATACAGTATACACTGGAGGATTCTGGGTGATGAGAGGAGACTGCTGGGAGATTATACAGTGTAAACTGGAGGATTCTGGTTGAGGAGAGGAGACTGCTGGAAGATTATACAGTATACACTGGAGGATTCTGGGTGATGAGAGGAGACTGCTGGGAGATTATACAGTGTACACTGGAGGATTCTGGGTGATGAGAGGAGACTGCTGGGAGATAATACAGTATACACTGGAGGATTCTGGGTGATGAGAGGAGACTGCTGGGAGATTATACAGTGTACACTGGAGGATTCTGGGTGATGAGAGGAGACTGCTGGGAGATTATACAGTGTACACTGGGGGATTCTGGGTGATGAGAGGTGACTGCTGGGAGATTATACAGTATACACTGGAGGATTCTGGGTGATGAGAGGAGACTGCTGGGAGATTATACAGTGTACACTGGAGGATTCTGGGTGATGAGAGAAGACTGCTGGGAGATTATACAGTGTACACTGAAGGATTCTGGGTGATGAGAGGAGATTGCTGGGAGATTATACAGTGTACACTGGAGGATTCTGGGTGATGAGAGGAGACTGCTGGGAGATTACACAGTATACACTGGAGGATTCTGGGTGATGAGAGGAGACTGCTGGGAGATTATACAGTATACACTGAAGGATTCTGGGTGATGAGAGGAGACTGCTGGGAGATTATACAGTATACACTGAAGGATTCTGGGTGATGAGAGGAGACTGCTGGGAGATTATACAGTGTACACTGGAGGATTCTGGGTGATGAGAGGAGACTGCTGGGAGATTATACAGTATACACTGAGAGGATTCTGGGTGATGAGAGGAGACTGCTGGGAGATTATACAGTGTAAACTGGAGGATTCTGGTTGAGGAGAGGAGACTGCTGGAAGATTATACAGTGTACACTGGAGGATTCTGGGTGATGAGAGGAGACTGCTGGGAGATTACACAGTATACACTGGAGGATTCTGGGTGATGAGAGGAGACTGCTGGGAGATTATACAGTATACACTGAAGGATTCTGGGTGATGAGAGGAGACTGCTGGGAGATTATACAGTATACACTGGAGGATTCTGGGTGATGAGAGGAGACTGCTGGGAGATTATACAGTATACACTGAAGGATTCTGGGTGATGTGAGGAGACTGCTGGGAGATTATACAGTGTACACTGGAGGATTCTGGGTGATGAGAGGAGACTGCTGGGAGATTATACAGTATACACTGGAGGATTCTGGGTGATGAGAGGAGACTGCTGGGAGATTATACAGTGTAAACTGGAGGATTCTGGTTGAGGAGAGGAGACTGCTGGAAGATTATACAGTGTACACTGGAGGATTCTGGGTGATGAGAGGAGACTGCTGGGAGATTATACAGTATACACTGGAGGATTCTGGGTGATGAGAGGAGACTGCTGGGAGATTATACAGTGTACACTGGAGGATTCTGGGTGATGAGAGGAGACTGCTGGGAGATAATACAGTATACACTGGAGGATTCTGGGTGATGAGAGGAGACTGCTGGGAGATTATACAGTGTACACTGGAGGATTCTGGGTGATGAGAGGAGACTGCTGGGAGATTATACAGTGTACACTGGGGGATTCTGGGTGATGAGAGGAGACTGCTGGGAGATTATACAGTATACACTGGAGGATTCTGGGTGATGAGAGGAGACTGCTGGGAGATTATACAGTATACACTGGAGGATTCTGGGTGATGAGAGGAGACTGCTGGGAGATTATACAGTGTACACTGGAGGATTCTGGGTGATGAGAGGAGACTGCTGGGAGATTATACAGTGTACACTGGAGGATTCTGGGTGATGAGAGGAGACTGCTGGGAGATTACACAGTATACACTGGAGGATTCTGGGTGATGAGGAGACTGCTGGGAGATTATACAGTGTACTCTGGAGGATTCTGGGTGATGAGAGGAGTCTGCTGGGAGATTATACAGTATACACTGGAGGATTCTGGGTGATGTCGGTCTCGTTTGTTGTCAGGTTCCTCTCAGATGTCAGGACGTCGCTCTCTATTTCTCCATGGAGGAGTGGGATTATGTAGAAGGACACCGGGATCTGTATTCGGACATTGTGGTGGAGGAGCTCTGGTTTCGTTCATCTTCAGGTAAGTAGCGCCATCCGTATTATTCATTCTCACTGTGGGCACAGGCTGCTCTCGGGTCTTGTCTGACTCTCTCTGTCGCCATGTGCGGGGCATACACATGGGGCAATGTCGGGTCATGTAGAAGCTCCCTGTTTCGGCTCTTACATCTGCGGATTGTCTGCGAATCCATGAATTGCAGGTCTTTGCTCATTCTGTCTCCCAAAAATCGGAATAGAAAGCGATCAAAAAATGTAATTTGCCCAAAAATGGTACCAATAAAAACGTCAACTCGTCCTGCAAAAAACAAGATGACTCTGTTGGCCAAAATATGGAAAAATTATCTCTCTCAAAATGTGGTGATGCAAAAACTATTTTTTGCAACAAAAAGCATCTTTTAGCATGTGACAGCTGTCAAACATAAAAACATTAGTTTTCAATCTAGACTGTGCCAATATGCGACTGTCCATTCTGAGAGCCACTGATGAAAGAGCTGCTGGAAACGCAGCGTCAGTATCTGGGGGTGACGTCATAGAGGTTACCTCCGGTCTCTGGGCCCGTTCCCAGCCGGGCTGAGCTACGGTGAGATCCGGGGTCACTAAGAAAAATTCAAATATGAGGAAACAGTAGAAAAAGTAGATTAGTTCCAAAAGGGGGCACTTGTTGGGTATTGCCACTGTTAAGGCACATCTAGATAAGTTCCTTGGGGGGTCTAGTTTCCAAAATGTGGTCACTTGTGGGGTATTTCCACTGTTTAGGCACATCAGGGGCTCTCCAAATGCGACATGATGCCCGCAGACTATTCCATCAAAGTCTGCAATCCAAAACGTCACTACTTCCCTTCCGAGCACCGACGTGTGCCCAAACAATAGTTTTTTTTCCCACAAATGGGATATCTGTGTACTCAGGACAAATTGGACAACTTTTGGGGTCCAATTTCTCCTGTTACCCTTGGGAAAATAAAAAAAGTTGGATCTAAAGTAATTTTTTTGTTAAAAAAAGTTAAATGTTCATTTTTTTTAAACATTCCAAAAATTTCTGTGAAGCACCAGAAGGGTTAATAAACTGCATGAATGTGGTTTTGAGCACCTTGAGGGGTGTAGTTTTTAGAATGGTGTATAGACCCCTCAAAGTGACTTCAAATGTGATGTGGTCCATAAAAAAAAAATGGTGTAAAAATGAGAAATCGCTGTTTACTTTTAACCAGCTTCCTAAGAAAAAAAAATTTGGTTCCAAAATTGTGCTGATGTAAAGTAGACATAGTTTTTAGAATGGTGTCACTTTTGGGTATTTTCTATCATATAGACCCCTCAAAGTGACTTCAAATGTGATGTAGTCCCTAAAAAAATGGTGTAAAACAAATGTTGGTTCCAAAATTGTGCTGATGTAAAGTAGACATGTGGGAAATGTTATTTATTAAGTATTTTGTGTGACATACAGTTAGGTCCATATATATTTGGACAGAGACAACATTTATCTAATTTTGGTTCTAGACATTACCACAATGAATTTGAAACAAAACAAATCAGATGCAGCTGAAGTTCAGACTTTCAGCTTTCATTTGAGGGTATCCACATTAAAATTGGATGAAGGGTTTAGGAGTTTCAGCTCCTTAACATGTGCCACCCTGTTTTTAAAGGGACCAAAAGTAATTGGACAAATGACTCCAAGGCTATTTCATGGACAGGTGTGGGCAATCCCTTTGTTATGTCATTCTCAATTAAGCAGATGAAAGGGCCGGAGTTGATTTGAGGTGTGGTGTTTGCATTTGGAAGGTTTTGCTGTGAAGGAAACATGCGGTCACAGGAGCTCTCCATGCAGGTGAAACAAGCCATCCTTAAGCTGCAAGAACAGAAAAAACCATCCAAGAAATTGCTACAACATTAGAAGTGGCAAAATCTACAATTTGGTACATCCTGAGAAAGAAAGAAAGCACTGGTGAACTCATCAATCCGAAAAGACCTGGGAGCCCACGGAAGACAACAGTGGTGGATGATCGCCGCATACTTTCTTTGGTGAAGAAGAACCCATTCACAACATCAAGTGAAGTCCAGAACACTCTCAGTGAAGTAGGTGTATCTGTCTCTAAGTCAACAGTAAAGAGAAGACTCCATGAAAGTAAATACAAAGGGTTCACATCTAGATGCAAACCATTCATCAATTCCAAAAATAGACAGGCCAGAGTTAAATTTGCTGAAAAACACCTCCAGAAGCCAGCTCAGTTCTGGAAAAGTATTCTATGGACAGATGAGACAAAGATCAACCTGTACCAGAATGATGGGAAGCCAAAAGTTTGGAGAAGAAAGGGAACGGCACATGATCCAAGGCACACCACATCCTCTGTAAAACATGGTGGAGGCAACGTGATGGCATGGCCATGCATGGCTTTCAATGGCACTGGGTCACTTGTGTTTATTGATGACATAACAGCAGACAAGAGTAGCCGGATGAATTCTGAAGTGTACCGGGATATACTTTCAGCCCAGATTCAGCCAAATGCTGCAAACTTGATTGGACGGCGCTTCATAGTACAGATGGATAATGACCCCAAGCATACAGCCAAAGCTACACAGGAGTTCATGAGTGCAAAAAAGTGGAACATTCTTCAATGGCCAAGTCAATCACCAGATCTTAACCCAATTGAGCATGCATTTCACTTGCTCAAATCCAGACTTAAGAGGGAAAGACCCACAAACAAGCAAGACCTGAAGGCTGCGGCTGTAAAGGCCTGGCAAAGCATTAAGAAGGAGGAAACCCAGTGTTTGGTGATGTCCATGGGTTCCAGACTTAAGGCAGTGATTGCCTCCAAAGGATTCGCCACAAAATATTGAAAATAAAAATATTTTGTTTGGGTTATGTTTATTTGTCCAATTACTTTTGACCTCCTAAAATGTGGAGTGTTTGTAAAGAAATGTGTACAATTCCTACATTTTCTAACACATATTTTTGTTCAACCCTTCAAATTAAACGTTACAATCTGCACTTGAATTCTGTTGTAGAGGTTTCATTTCAAATCCAATGTGGTGGCATGCAGAGCCCAACTCGCGAAAATTGTGTCACTGTCCAAATATTTCTGGCCCTGACTGTATCTCTGTGATTTAAGGCCATGAAAATTTAAAGTTGGAAAATTGCTAAATTTTCACCAAATTTCATTTTTTTTCATAAATAAACACAAGTCATATCAATGAAATTTTACCACTATCATGAAGTACAATATGTCACGAGAAAATATTCTCAGAATCGCCAAGATCCATGGAAGCGTTCCAGAGTTATAACCACATAAAGGGACAGTGGTCAGAATTGTAAACATTAGCCCGGTCATTAACGTGCAAACCACCCTTTGGTGTTAAGGGGTTAATTCTGGATGATGTTTGCATTAAGATGCCTCTTAGTACTGCCTTATGGACATTCCAGATGATGAATGAGTAAATTGACTCAGAAAGATTTTCTTTATAATTATTCAGTGCTAGTTCCATGTCTACCTTCAAATCTGGATTTTGTAGGAGGTT
This sequence comes from Oophaga sylvatica, assembly GCA_033576555.1. Taxonomy (NCBI): domain Eukaryota; kingdom Metazoa; phylum Chordata; class Amphibia; order Anura; family Dendrobatidae; genus Oophaga; species Oophaga sylvatica. Next base: position 65,878 of record JARQOD010002543.1, on the reverse strand, counting down.
TCACTTACATACACTTTCATAAAAGACTTTTTGAGAAGGAGGACCTATTTAGAAGCTGGCATACTACTGAAGAATGGTCTGAGAAAAACTTCTGATTTATTATTACACTTTTGAATTTGGAGATGGAAAAGGAGTTGGTCAAAATAAGAACAATATGTGAAGAAGTTTTGTGGGCTATCGAAAAATGAGTTAACTCCTTTGATGCTCATACACCTAATCACATCTAAGAGTTCATTCTTATGGATCCAATTGTTTAGTGTAGTGGACAGTGAGCGAGTAGCGGAGTCTAATATACTATCAGGAACTAGGTTGAAATCTCCAAGTAGGAGAATTTCTCCTTTCTTTACTCTTGGACTTTAGATATAAGTTTCTCTAAGAATTTTAGCTGCTTTTAATTTGGTGTGCATATGTTAACAATTGTGTATGGCTCGTTTAGATTGCAAATCAAAATATGAAACCTTCCTTCTGTATCCTGGAATTCTTCCCAGAACTCAAAGGATATTGAGTCTTTTATAATCATGGCAACCCCAGATTTTTCTTTTTATTTAAAGATTCATATATATAAGGGTAACTTTTGTATGTGAATTTGGGATATTTCTCTTTAGTAAACTTTGTTTCCTGTAAACAAATGAGATTGCAATTACAGCTTTTAATTTCTTTCCAAGTTGAAAATCTTTTATTAGGGCTATTAATGCCCCAACATTAAATGTGAGAATTTTAGTACCCATATCTTAGTTGTGAATAAAACTATAACTCTGGTATTGTTTTAAATGATAATGTCTGGAAAGTATAATCACAGTACAGTCATGGCCAAAAGTTTTGAGAATGACACAAATATTATATTTTCACATGATCTGCCGCCCTCTGGTTTTTATGTGTGTTTGACAGATGTTTTTATCACAGACAGAAATATAATTGCAAACATATGAGTAACAAAAGCTTATATTGACAGTTAGAATGAGTTAATGCAGCAAGTCAATATTTGCAGTGTTGACTCTTCTTCTTCAGGACCTCTGCAATTCTCCCTGGCATGCTCTCAATCAACTTCTGGACCAAATCCTGACTGATAGCAGTCCATTCTTGCACAATCAATGCTTTCATTTTGTCAGAATTTTTAGTTTTTTTTTGTCCACCCGTCTCTTGATGATTGACCACAAGTTCTCAATGGGATTAAGATCTGGGGAGTTTCCAGGCCATGGACCCAAAATCTCTATGTTTTGTTCCCTGAGCCATTTAGTTATCACCTTTGCTTTATGGCAAGATGCTCCATCATGCTGGAAAAGGCATTGTTGATCGCCAAACTGCTCTTGGAGGGTTGGGAGAAGTTGCTCTTGGAGGACATTCTGGTACCATTCTTTATTCATGGCTGTGTTTTTAGGCAAGACTGTGAGAGAGCCGATTCCCTTGGCTGAGAAGCAACCCCACACATGAATGGTTTCAGGATGCTTAACAGTTGGCATGAGACAAGACTGGTGGTAGCGCTCACCTTGTCTTCTCCGAATGAGGCGTTTTCCTGATGTCCCAAACAATCGAAATGGGGATTCATCAAAGAAAATAACTTTACCCAGTCCTCAGCAGTCCACTGCCTGTACCTTTTGCAGAATATCAGTCTGTCCATGATGTTTTTTCTGGAGAGAAGTGGCTTCTTTGCTGCCCTCCTTGAGACCAGGCCTTGCTCCAAGAGTCTCCGCCTCACAGTGCGTGCAGATGCACTCACACCTGCCTGCTGCCATTCCTGAGCAAGCTCTGCACTGCTGATAGCTCGATCCCGCAGCTGAAACACTTTTAAGAGACGGTCCTGGCGCCTGCTGGTCTTTCTTGGGCGCCCTGGAGCCTTTTTGGCAACAATGGAACCTTTCTCCTTGAAGTTCTTGATGATGCGATAGATTGTTGACTGAGGTGCAATCTTTCTAGCTGCGATACTCTTCCCTGTTAGGCCATTTTTGTGCATTGCAATGATGACTGCACATGTTTCTTTAGAGATAACCATGGTTAACAGAAGAGAAACAATGATGCCAAGCACCAGCCTCCTTTTAAAGTGTCCAGTGGTGTCATTCTTACTTAATCATGACAGATTGATCTCCAGCCATGTCCTCATCAACACCCACACCTGTGTTAATGGAGCAATCACTGAAAAGAGGTTAGCTGGTCCTTTTAAGGCAGGGCTGCAATGATGTTGAAATGTGTTTTGGGGGATAAAGTTCATTTTCTAGCCAAATATTGACTTTGCAAGTAATTGCTGTTAAGCTGATCACTCTTTATAACATTCTGGAGTATATGCAAATTGCCATTAGAAAAAGTGAAGCAGTAGACTTTGTAAAAATTAATATTTGTGTCATTCTCAAAACTTTTGGCCATGACTGTAGATTAGAGCATGAAGCCTTATACCTGTTATGTAAAAAGATTAAACGTATCTTATTTCAAATACTATAAATAAAATAAAAATAAAAAACAATAAAGTAGATCTAACACTTGATGCTTGACACTTAAGTGAAAATGAAGTCCTTCATCGAAGGTTCACTTCCTGTATGGGGTTACACTTCGTGAGAGAGATTCCGGTAATGCATCTTACCATTATCGTAATAGAAGATTAACCAGTATAATAAGATAAAACAGAGAGAAAAGGAACAAAAAATTGAATTATAGAATACAATATAAATCATGGCTAGCAAAAATCAAAATAGACATCAAGAATTTTCCCTCCTTTTGTTTTTTTTTTAGAATGAAGGATGAAATTAAAGACTTCAATAAAGTAACACTTAAAACCATCAAACTTTCATTGCTTAAATTTAGTTGAATGGGTATTGTGAAGAGAAGAGATAAATTCAATGCCTTCCTTAGGACAAAAAATGGGAACAGTTTTCCCTTGAGGAAATATCAGAAGTTTAATAGGGAATCCCCATTTGTAGGGGTGCTCATTGTCTATATGAGGTTGTTATTTCAATAAATGTTCGTCTGGCAGAGATTCTATCATTTGATAGATCAGAAAAGATCTTAATATCTTGATATAGTTGTAGTAGTTGTTTATTCTCTTTCATAAAGATGAGAATTTTTCTTTTGTGTTAAAGTGTATACTGTGGCAAGACGACTCGCTCGGCTCTCCTCGAGGCAGACTCAGGACACACGTTCTCTGGGTTGTCTTTCTGCTGGTTTATTATCAGCCATAAACTCATGCAGGTTTTGCAGGAAAAGTAAACATGACCCCTCTGGGTAAAACGGGAAAAACATAAAAAAAACAAACAATAACTCAGTCCATTGATCAGTGGGTTCCGCCCGCTCTCGGTAGCATAAACTGCACTGCTAAAGTCCTTGTGGAAAGCTCGGTAGCTTCCACTATACTGTCTGGAGACTTTCCTCTCCAGACCACACACTCCTCAGAGAAAAAAAAAACAGGACTGAGCTTTTATACCTTGCTCAGCCACACCCTTTAACAGAGTAGACCTACCAGCATATAACATGCTGGCAGATAAATGAAGTAGGTCTTAGTTCACACAGGAGAGCATCCTGTGTGACACATACCTCCCCTCACATATAAAACCAGTGACACTGTCACATATTCCCCCCCTCTGCCCAAAGCCGGGGGTTTGGGCACCTTCTGACACCAGACAGGGAATCCTAGAGAGGGCATCTGCATTCCCATGTAACTTCCCTGGCCTATGCTCCACGTGAAAGTTAAACTCTTGAAGCTCTAGGAACCATCTAGTTACCCTAGCATTTTTTCCCCTCTTTTCCCTCAACCATCCTAATGGGGCATGGTCTGATACTAATTTAAACTTTCGGCCTAGTAGGTAATATTTCAGTGTATCCACGGCCCATTTTATGGCTAAACATTCTTTCTCTACTATGGCGTAGTTCTTCTCGCAGGAGGACAGCTTTCGGCTTAGATAGAGAACGGGATGTTCTTCCCCATTTATTTCTTGGGAGAGTACGGCCCCTAGACCAACCTCTGATGCGTCAGTCTGGACCACAAATTCTTTCTTAAAGTCTGGCGCGACCAGGACAGGCTGCTTGCACAGTGTTAGTTTCAGCTTTTGAAACGCGGCCTCCGTTTCTTCCGTCCATTTCACCATGGTTGATTTGGTGCCTTTTAGAAGATCTGTTAGTGGGGCGGCAATCGTGGCGAAATTCGGGATAAACCGCCGGTAGTATCCCACCATTCCCAGGAATGCTTTCACCTGCTTCTTTGAGAGCGGTTGCGGCCAGGTTTGAATTGCCTCCACTTTCTTGATTTGCGGCTTTATTTCGCCTCTCCCAACAACATAGCCCAGGTACTTGGCCTCCTCTTTCTCGATGGCACACTTTTTCGGATTTATGGTAAATCCTGCTTTCCTTAAAGCGTCCAAAACGGCCTGTAGTTTAGGTAGGTGACTAGCCCAATCTGAGCTAAAGACCACAATGTCATCGAGGTAGGCTGCGGCATACTTCTTATGTGGGGCTAGGATCCGATCCATAGCCCTCTGGAAAGTGGCTGGGGCCCCCTGTAGTCCAAACGGCATCCACGTGTATTGAAAACAGCCATCCGGTGTTGAGAAAGCCGTCTTCTCTTTAGCCATCTGGGACATGGGGATCTGCCAGTAGCCCTTCGTCAGGTCAAGAGTGGTGATGTACCTCGCCGGTCCCAGCCTCTCGATAAGTTCGTCGACGCGGGGCATCGGGTACGCGTCACACTTGGAGACCTCATTCAGCCGACGGTAGTCATTACAAAACCTCCACTCTCCATTGGGTTTCGGCACAAGGACGATTGGGCTCGACCACCCACTCTTTGACTCCTCTATTACCCCGAGGTCTAACATCCTCTTCACCTCAGCCGAGATCACCTCCCGGCGTGCTTCCGGAATCCGATACGGCTTCAAATTCACTCGTACATGCGGTTCTGTCAGCACGTCATGCTCTATCACTTGAGTATGCCCTGGCAACTCGGAGAACAGCTCTCGATTCCGCTGTAGTAATTCTCGACACTGTTGCTTCTGGGCCGGTGATAGAGTCTCTGCAATAGTGACCTCCTCCACCTTGCCTTCTGGTGCGGCCCCCAGGCAAGGAGTTTCCACAGGTTCACGGTCCCGCCACGGCTTGAGCAAGTTTATATGATATATTTGATGGGCCTTCCTTCGGCCAGGCTGGTGGACTCTATAATTAACCTCGCTGACTTTCTCCACCACCTCGTATGGACCTTGCCATTTGGCGAGGAACTTGCTCTCGACAGTAGGGATCAGCACCAAAACACGGTCTCCGGGCTGGAACTGTCTTAGTCTCGCCGTCCGGTTATAGACCCTCGCCTGGGCTTCCTGTGCCTGGAGGAGATGTTCCTTCACGATGGGTAACACCCTTGACATTCTCTCCTGTAATTGGGCGACATGTTCGATGATACTCCGGTGTGGCGTGACTTCAGCCTCCCAAGTTTCCTTGGCGATGTCTAGGAGACCTCTTGGATGCCGCCCATATAGGAGCTCAAATGGAGAGAAGCCAGTGGAGGCTTGAGGGACTTCTCTGACCGAGAACAGCAGAAATGGGAGCAGGTAGTCCCAGTCTATCCCATCCTTTTCAACGACCTTCTTGAGCATCGCCTTTAAGGTCTTGTTGAAGCGTTCCACTAGGCCGTCCGTTTGTGGATGATAAACTGAGGTCCGCAGCTGAGTTATCTGAAGGACTCTGCAAAGCTCCTTCATCACCTTGCTCATGAAGGGGGTTCCTTGGTCTGTTAGAATCTCTTTTGGTAGACCTGTCCGAGCAAAAATATGGACCAACTCTCGGGCTATACTTTTACTGGACATGTTCCTTAGGGGAACTGCTTCTGGATACCGAGTCGCATAGTCCATGACGACCAGGATATATTGGTGGCCCCGATCTGATTTGACTATGGGGCCCACGAGGTCCATGGCAATCCTCTCAAAGGGAACCTCTATCACAGGTAGTGGAACTAAGGGGCTACGGAAGTGGGAGGAGGGAGCGGTTATTTGGCAGGTGGGGCAGGACCTACAAAAGTTTTGAATTTCTCGATAACACCCTGGCCAATAAAACCTCCTCAGTATCCTCTCCTGAGTTTTCTCGACCCCTAGGTGTCCCCCCAGAACATGTGAATGGGCCATATCTAGCACCCGCCGTCTGTATGGCCCCGGCACTAACAACTGTTCCACTATCTCACCGCCCCTCAGTTTGGCCACCCGATATAGCAACTCCCCTTGTACTGCAAAGTGGGGAATCTGGTGTCGGCCCCCGGCTCTTGGGCAACCCCATTACATACAGTAACCTGGTCGAACGCCCCTTTTAAGGTCAGGTCTCGAACTTGAGCAGTCCCAAAGTTCTCTCTGGACATATCTAATGCAGGTAGGGCGGCCTCCTCGGTCACGTCTCACCCTCATCACCGACAAGGACGCACAGTGGGAACACCTCTCTCTGAGACTCTGTCGGGGGTTCTTCTTCAAGGATCTCGCTTTTCCCCATGCTGCTTAGTCCAGTTCCCTTCTCCCACAAGTCCCAGAATAAAGAAAAATCACGGCCCAATATGACGGGATGTATCAGGTCCTTTACCACCCCGACTTCATGGGACTGGGCACCACAGTCTGTCCCCACTGTTACTGTGGCCACGGGATAGTCCTTGGCGTCACCATGGATGCACCGAACACCCAGGGTTTTGGAAGGGATCAACTGGTGGGGAAGGGATGCTCTGATCAAGGTCACCAGACTCCCGGAGTCCAACAGTCCAAGCACTTTAATTCCATTAATGGATACCGCACACGCCTGCGGTCCCTCGCCGGGTCGACAGTCCACGCTACAGGCTGGATAGGCATAATAGGAGACCCGTCTGCCTAGGCTGCAGTCCATGGGCTCAGGGGATATTTGACACCTGGCGGCTACATGTCCAGGGTTGTGACATCGCCAGCAAACTATATCTTTCCCAACTGTTCTAAAGGCACCTTCAATAGGAGTGGGACGCCCCCCCAGTGGTGGGTCTAGACCCCTTCCGTGGTGAACCCACCCCCTTTTGGGTATCCCAGTAGGGAGAAGTAGCTGCATCCGGTTTCCCAAGAGATCTCTCCACTACCTGGTATCTCTCTACCAGGCCGATTAAAGTCATCTGCGTTCTGGGGATCACCCTGGGCAACCCAGGTCTGTACTGACTTGGGAATGGAATGCATGAATCTGTCAATCACCACCCGCTCAACCATCTGGGCCGGAGTGGAGGACTCTGGTTGTAGCCACTTCTGAACAAGATGCAGTAGGTCAAACATCTGCGAACGAGGGGGTTTGTTGCTAGCATATGCCCATTGATGAACTCGCTGGGCTCTTACTACCATATTTACTCCCAGACGTGCTAAGATCTCTGTCTTTAGCTTGGGATACTCCTTAGCATCTTGCAGCGCCAAGTCAAAATACGCTTTTTGGGATTCACCCGATAAATATGGCGCCAGAACCTCTGCCCACTGTGCTGGTGGAAGTCTCTCCCGATCAGCCACCCTCTCAAAAACAGTCAGAAATGCTTCTACATCATCCCCAGGGGTCATCTTCTGCATGGCCCGCCTTACCGCCTTCCTGATGTGAGAATCATCAGTCGGCCCTGGGTTTGGGGTGGCCGCCCTGCTCTGGATGGCGTCCGCCAAAAGCTGTATCTGCTGTTGCGCCTCCTGCTGGTGCTGCTGCTGCAACTTTTGCTGCAACTGGATCTGCTGAAGCAACAGTTTGGTCGTCTCCTGGTGCTGCTGCTGTATGCTCTGCTGGGCCTGCTGTATACTCTGCTGGCTCTGTAGGTGTTGCTGCTGCATGCTCTGCTGGGCCTGGACCAGGTGCTTAACGAGCTCCTCCATGCTGCCGGACTTCTCTGGCTGGCTGGCAGCCTTCACCCAGGACATCCACCGGTCTTTGTGGCAGGTACACGTGTTCCTGGAATCCTGCCCGCATTCTCCACCAACTGTGGCAAGACGACTCGCTCGGCTCTCCTCGAGGCAGACTCGGGACACACGTTTTCTGGGTTGTCTTTCTGCTGGTTTATTATCAGCCATAAACTCATGCAGGTTTTGCAGGAAAAGTAAACATGACCCCTCTGGGTAAAACGGGAAAAACATAAAAAAAAAAAAAAAAACAATAACTCAGTCCATAGATGAGTGGGTTCCGCCCGCTCTCGGTAGCATAAACTGCACTGCTAAAGTCCTTGTGGAAAGCTCGGTAGCTTCCACTATACTGTCTGGAGACTTTCCTCTCCAGACCACACACTCCTCAGAGAAAAAAAAACAGGACTGAGCTTTTATACCTTGCTCAGCCACACCCTTTAACAGAGTAGACCTACCAGCATATACAGTTAGGTCCATAAATATTTGGACAGAGACAACATTTATCTAATTTTGGTTCTAGACATTACCACAATGAATTTGAAACAAAACAAATCAGATGCAGTTGAAGTTCAGACTTTCAGCTTTCATTTGAGGGTATCCACATTAAAATTGGATGAAGGGTTTAGGAGTTTCAGCTCCTTAACATGTGCCACCCTGTTTTTAAAGGGACCAAAAGTAATTGGACAGATTAAATAATTGTAAATAAAATGTTCATTTCTAGTACTTGGTTGAAAACCCTTTGTTAGCAATGACTGCCTGAAGTCTTGAACTCATGGACATCACCAGACACTGTGTTTCCTTCTTTTTGATGCTCTGCCAGGCCTTGACCGCGGTGGTTTTCAGTTGTTGTTTGTTTGTGGGCCTTTCTGTCTGAAGTTTAGTCTTTAACAAGTGAAATGCATGTTCAATTGGGTTGAGATCAGGTGACTGACTTGGCCATTCAAGAATATTCCACTTCTTTGCTTTAATAAACTCCTGGGTTGCTTTGGCTTTATGTTTTGGGTCATTGTCCATCTGTAGTATGAAACGACGACCAATCAGTTTGGCTGCATTTGGCTGGATCTGAGCACACAGTATGGCTCTGAATACCTCAGAATTCATTCGGCTGTTTCTGTCCTGTGTCACATCATCAATAAACACTAGTGACCCAGTGCCACTGGCAGCCATGCATGCCCAAGCCATCACACTGCTTCCGCCATGTTTTACAGATGATGTGGTATGCTTTGGATCATGAGCTGTACCACGCCTTCGCCATACTTTTCTCTTTCCATCATTCTAGTAGAGGTTGATCTTGGTTTCATCTGTCCAAAGAATGTTCTTCCAGAACTGTGCTGGCTTTTTTAGATGTTTTTTAGCAAAGTCCAGCCTAGCCTTTTTATTCTTGATTCTTATGAGTGGCTTGCACCGTGCAGTGAACCCTATGTATTTAATTTCATGCAGTCTTCTCTTTATGGTAGATTTGGATATTGATACGCCTACCTCCTGGAGAGTGTTGTTCACTTGGTTGGCTGTTGTGAAGGGGTTTCTCTTCACCATGGAGAGTATTCTGCGATCATCCACCACTGTTGTCTTCCGTGGGCGCCCAGGTCTTTTTGCATTGATGAGTTCACCAGTGCTTTCTTTCTTTCTCAGAATGTACCATACTGTAGATTTTGCCTCTCCTAAAGTTGTAGCAATTTCTCGGATGGGTTTTTTCTGTTTTTTGCAGCTTAAGGATAGCTTGTTTCACCTGCATGGAGAGCTCCTTTGACCGCATGTTTCCTTCACAGCTAAACCTTCCAAATGCAAACACCACACCTCAAATCAACACCAGCCCTTTTATCTGCTTAATTGAGAATGATATAATGAAGGGATTGCCCACACCTGTCCATGAAATAGCCTTGGAGTCAATTGTCCAATTACTTTTGGTCCCTTTAAAAACAGGGTGGCACATGTTAAGGAGCTGAAACTCCTAAACCCTTCATCCAATTTTAATGTGGAGACCCTCAAATGAAAGCTGAAAGTCTGAACTTCAACTGCATCTGATTTGTTTTGTTTCAAATTCATTGTGGTAATGTCTAGAACCAAAATTAGATAAATGTTGTCTCTGTCCAAATATTTATGGACCTAACTGTAACATGCTGGCAGATAAATGAAGTAGGTCTTAGTTCACACAGGAGAGCATCCTGTGTGACACATACCTCCCCTCACATATAAAACCAGTGACACTGTCACAATATGTAAAATTACATCCCTCTGTATATCTGCTGATATGGTGGGAGGGCATGGGAGACAATGTATTCTGTCTATAGATGTTTCCAGGTCCCATAAAGAAGGAATGGTTTTCTTAGGCTGGCTTCACACATCCGGCGGGTGCCTTGCAGCGCCCCCGGCATTTTGCCGCAGCGCCGCATCAGAAAACCTGATGCGCCGCATGCGGCTTTTTTCGCATTGACATGCATTAGCGCCGGATGGCGCCGCATGTCAATGCGTTGCATGCTGCTTTGTCCGGATGTGGCGCAAATGTACATTGCGGCGGCCGGACAAAACGCTGCATGTAACGTTTTTTGTTTTTGCCGGATGTTTTCTGATGTCTCCAAGCATCAGAAACCATCCGTCAAAAAACCGCATGCGGCCGCCGGCGGTGCATCAGGCTTTCTGATGCGGCTCTGCGGCAAAATGCCGGGGGCGCCGTGAGGCGCCCGCCGGAAGTGTGAAAGAGGCCTTAAAGAGGGTCTTAGCATAATCAGCTAAATTATTAGGGGTAATGTTTTCGGGGACACCTTTTAATTTTAAATTATTCCTCCTGTTACGGTCCTCCAGTTCAATTAACTTGGAACGGAACCTCTAAAAAAGTGGAGAAAAAGAAATAAATTTTGTCCAAGTAAAGCCAATACATGGAAACAGAAGTTCAATTCTTTATCACTTTCATGAAATCTTTGGTTTATTGAGAAGCTAATAGCGGACTTACTTGCTTCTAATAGTTTTGTTTGTCTCTCAAACGCTATTGCTATATTTTCGTTAACTGCTTTAGTTAGGCTTCTCATGTAATCTTCAGATGCGTTTTTCTCTGTAGACGGGAGGTCATCTATTCTTGTGAAGATTTTTGGTCTAACGTCACAAGATGAAACTGCAAGACCCTTTTGTTCTAACGTAGGCCTATTTGTCAGGACTTGGATAGAGAGATGAATCCTCTGTGTCCCAGTCTTCCTCTGAGACTGCAATATAGCTAGAATCTCTCATTCCCCGAGTTCCCAGTTCTTTCCTTTTAGCTGATACAGATGTATCCATATCTTCCTGAGAAGTATGTAGGTCTGGGGGTTTATATCTGAGCTGGTTATTTTTAAGAGTGGTGCCAATTGTGGACTCAACTCTTTATTTGATAGATCCTCCTTTACTATGTTGCCATAAGAGGATGACTTTTTAATTTAGGGTCTTTCATGTTGATAGCATCCTTTTTTACCCGGAGATTTAAGTTTTGTAGCGCTGATACATTTTTACCGTGTCTTCTGCATTAGAGTAAGATAATGAGGAAGACTGAGCAAGCTTCTCCCTCTGTGGCCTGACTTTATTATTGTCTTGAATAGGAAGTTTGTTAAAGGATGACGCCATATTTTTAGATCTTGCAGAATTATCCATTTTTTTCCAAAGATAAGAATGAAATTGAATGTTATGATTGGCTGATTATATGATATATTATATTACGAGATCTATACTTCCTTATATAACATTATTTTGTGATAAATCATGACCGGCTGCTCGTAAGCCTTTTCAGCTAGTTCTGGTTATTTATATTACCTAATAATTACAATTATTTAGCAGAGTATCTTTATAGGAGCACAGTAGTATAGGCAGAGATATACTTTAAATCCAAAAGTTATATGAATATCCCACGATTTCTTTTCACAGAAGAAAACGTAATTTTCATTTAAAATATAAACTTGAGAAAATAAAGAATATGCTCAAAATAATAAAAGTAGAATTGCATATAATGACATAAATGTTACAACCAAATCACAGTCACATATGGTCTTTTGTGGCCTATTACCAAGTTTACCAAACCTGAGATCACCCTGCCAAAGTAAGAAACACTTTAGCAATCAAGATTGATGTTTTTTTTAAAACTCTTGTTCCGATCCAAAATGTTTTTACAGTTGCAGTCCTGACAAATTTGATTTCCTCAATTCTATCTGAAGGAGATATCTCAAGATTTAGTAGTAATTCACTTCTTAGGGTCGGACAAAGTAACTGAGCTTAACTGACAGCTCAGGATAATGCACAGTTAGGTTATGATGACTTACCAAAGTAGTTCCTTAATACTCAGAGGTTACAGAAGCTTCAGTGGTCAAGAAAGATAAAAGATCGCTTGCTTTATAAGATAAAAAGAGAACTCTAATGTTACTTTTGATATTTCTGTTGCCACAGTGTAATGTATATGTCACTACTTTCCTATAAAAAAAAAAATTAAGGTACTGTGTATTTCACAGAGTGACAACCTTTATAGTCCTACAAAACTCTTCTAGAGGAGATGAAGGGGTGATAGGGTCTTCTGGTGATCCTCTGGAAATTCCATGGTGTCTGTGAAATCTGTTGCTGGTCTTCAGTGATAACATAGTAACATAGTTATTAAGGTTGACGGAAGACTTTAAGTCCATCTAGTTCAGTGTTTCTCAACTCCAGTCCTCAGGACCCACCAACAGGTCATGTTTTCAGGATTTCCTTAGTATTGCACAGGTGATAATTTTATCACCTGCTCAAGCATTAAGTCCATCACCTTTGCAATACTAAGGAAATCCTGAAAACATGACCTGTTGGTGGGTCCTGAGGACTGGAGTTGAGAAACACTGATCTAGTTGAACCCATGTCCTATCCTAACCTGCCCTAACATGTTGATCCATGTGATGAGTGTAGTCACATTGCTCTGCATTGAGTAATGGCTCTTTTAATACTTCAGGAACCTCTCCCAAGGTGTTTGGTGATACACTTAATTCTTAGGTCCTCTGATAGTTTCCTCTGGCATCTAGGACGATCGTAGGATCTGCGGGCTCTTCACTGATTGACAGCCTTTGTAATTCTGCATGGGCTCTTCTGATGATGACGGAGTCCTCGGCTCTTCTGTTGCCGCACAACATCTGCTGTCTCTGTGGTATCAGCCGCAAGTTGTTTATGGCAAATAAAGTCGCCGTGCTCTCTGCTGAGTGACAGCTACAATGCTTCTTCAGCGTCTTTTACTGTGGCGATGTAGGTCCAGTCACTCAATCCTCACGGCCACCAAACTCACCCTGCAGCTCTCTGCTTGCTGGTGAAATCAGCTGCCCTAAGCACTGAGCCGCCCAAGATTCTCTGCACTCACTTCAGAGAAATGTTGAGTCACAGCTCTGAGGCAATAAACCTTAATATCTCTGGTGTGCCCTAACTTCGAGGGATCATTCAGGTCTCTAATTAATCCTGTCCTGAGTCCATGTTTAATTCACTTTGGCACGCATAAGTCCTGAGTAAATCCAGACTAATAGATGTGCTATAAATGTATGTACTTTTGTGGTTTGACAGACAAAAATAATACAATCTATTTTTTATTGCTAACAGAAAATCTGAACAAGAACTGTAAAGGAAACGTCAATAAAGCGGAAGGCAAAGATATTGTGCATCCCTCTTCAGAAGAAAACCTCGTCACCCCCAATGTACGTCCAGGACACATTGCAGATACATCAGATAATCCAGAGGAACTGTCTCCTGACCAAGCACTGACTGTCACCACATGTACAGCTCTGAAAGACAGAACAAGATTTCATTGTGGGAATGTGGAAAACAGTTTTCAAAAAACTCAGATCTTTTTACACACAGAAGAAGTCACACAGGAGAGAAGCCGTATTCATGTTCAGAATGTGGGAAATGTTTTACAGATAAATCACATCTTATTACACATGAGAGAAGTCACATTGGAGAGAAGCCGTATTCATGTTCAAAATGTGAATCACGGTTTACACATAAATCACATCTAGTCACACATGAGAAAAATCACACAGAGAAGCCGTATGTATGTTCAGTATGTGGAAAGGGTATTACAAGATTTAATATATTTGTTCAACATCAGAGAAGTCACACAGTGGAAAAGTTGCATTCGTGTTCAGACTGTGGAAAAAGTTTTACCAGAAGATCAATTCTTATTAAACATGGAAGAGTTCACACAGGTGAGAAGCCATATTCATGCTCAGAATGTGAGAAAAGTTTCACAAGTAAATCAAATCTTGTTATACATGAGAGAACTCACACTGGAGAGAAGCCGTATTAATGTTCTCAATGTGGGAAATGTTTTTCAAGTAAATCAAATCATGTCATACATCAGAGAAATCACACAGGAGAAAAGCCTTTTGCATGTTTAGAATGTGGGAAATGCTTTACAAATAAGTCAAATCATATCATACATCAGAGAATTCATACAGGAGAAAAACAGTTTGCATGTTTAGAATGTGGGAAATGTTTTGTTAAAAAATGATATCTTACCACACATGAGAGAAGTCACACAGGAGTCAGACCATATTCATGTTCAGAATGTGGGAAACGTTTTACAGATAAACCTGCTCTTGTTAAACATCAGCGAATTCACACTGGAGAGAAGCCGTATTCATGTTCAGAATGTGGGAAATGTTTTACAAACAGAACAAATCTTGTTAAACATCAGCGAACTCACACAGGAGAGAAGCCGTATTCATGTTCAGAATGTGGGAAATGTTTTGCAGATAAATGGAAACTTGGTAAACATGATAGAATTCACACAGAATAAAACCCATATTCATGTTCAGAATATGTGATGTTTTATGCTGATAACAGATCTTATTAAACTAGAATGGCTCAATGGTTGGCTCAGTGGTTAGCATTGAAGCCTTGCAGTACTGGAGTACTGAATTTTATAATCCACCAAGGACAACATGTGCAAAGGGTTTTATGTTCTCACCATCATTGATTGGGTTTCCTCCCATTCCTCCCATAAATTGTGAGACCAGTGGGCAAGAGAAGAAGTTAAAACCCCAGAACTAATGTTCTCGCAATAGAGAAGTTTCTAGGAGTTATCAGGTGACCAGCTCTTTTGCCCATGCAATCAAATAAAAATCCATAGACTACACTACAAATAGTTATTGCAATCACTTCCACTTGTCAGTATAACATGTCATTGGAGAATCATTTTTTACCTACAAAACCTTTATCCTCCACTGATTCAGTCAGATTACAACTAGGACACAAGAGGTGTGGTTACCAGAGCACAATGTCAGATTTCAACTACTCAAAGAAGGAGTTCACCTTCAACATCCTGTAGACGACACAGCTTGACAATTAAATCTGCAATAAGTCTTGCCTCACTAGCTGTTTCCAGGTCTGAATATACTGGCTGATTAAGCACCTTGACTCCTATTATGACATTTCCTCTCTTCAATTGACACAACATAGATACCCAATAAGATACGTCACAATATGTCAGTCAACCCTTACCACTTTACTGGATGTATTTTATACACTTACAGTATTAACTTAACTTGAAGGTTTTCTGTTATAGATAGTTACCGTATTTTTTGGACTATAAGATGCACTTTTTCACCCCAAATTCGGGAGGAAAATGAGGATGCGTCTTATAGTTGCAATATACCTGTAGATGGGGTTAAGTGGCATTACAGCAGCTGGAAGCCGGCATCGGTCGAGCAGCAATGCAGGAGCTGGGAACTGCCGGCGTTGGAGCTGCTCTGCGGGATCAACCGGTGGTGAAGCGGCACTGGGGATCAGTTGGCAGTGGAGCGGCACTGTGGGAGTGGCCGCGGTGGAGCTGCACTGCGGGAGCGGCACTGTGGGAGTGACCGGCGGTGGAGCGGCACTGTGGGAAACACCGGTGGTGAAGTCACAGAGTCTGTCAGTGCTGCCGCTATGAATATACTGCTGCCATGCTAGACAGGAAGTTGGAGTTCTCCCATCTGGTCACGCACTGCAGTGATGTACCACAGAGGCCAGAGCAGCACAGGACTGTACACAGCGCAGTTCTTCTGACCCTGCCTCTTCATTTACTGTAGTCTCTGCAGCTTGTGATCTGGATGGGAGAACGCCTACCGTGCTTCCTGTCTAGTGTGGCCACAGAGGTGACGTACGGTAATTTGTATTAAAAGTAAAAAAGTTAAAGCACTATCGCTACTGTGGTGAACTATAACTCCCAGCATGCTACGAGAGCTGCCAGACATGTTGGTAGTTATACGGTAGTTCTCCAAAGCACTTGACACACCATAAAAGGCACCTAAAGGTGACATGCCTGCTGATCCAGGCTGTCCAATGCACAGGCAGTGTGTATTAGTGTAGCAAGTGTCATGGTCCAGTCCAGAGTTTGTGTTCTGCTGTCCTCTCTCAGGACTGGTCATGTGGGGGTTAATTTCCTCGGCCTCGTTCTGGAGCGGACTGGGCTATTTCAGTCTGTCACAGCCGGCTTACCAGTGTTAGTGATAGCTCACGCTTCCAGTTTAGAGCCTCTGACCCCTGTTACCTGGTGATCCTCCTGCCTTTGACTTGTTTACTCATGTATGATCCGGACTGACTCTGACCCCGTCTCTTGGTATCCGTCTCTGCTGCTACGTTCTCTGTCTGGCTATTTGACCCTCGGCTTGGTATACTGACTACATGTATTGCTGCTCCTTCTGGTACTTCTGCCTCTGTACGGTTTTGACTCGGCTTGCCTGACCACGCTCCCACCACTTGGTGGTGCCTGTGCTTCTGATTTGTATAGCTTCTCTGTGTACGCAGTCTCACGTCCCTCCCTAGCTCCCTCTGGGGAAGGTTGCGCTACACAACAGTAGTCTGACAGCTCCCACCTTGTTTTGACCTATTGGCTTGTTTCTGACCATGGGCTTGCTGAGACCTCTGGTTCTTGTGTGACTGATTATTCCTAACTCAGCTTTGGATGTTTTTGCTGCCACCTGGTGGTGGTTTTGGCTGCTGCAGTGCAGGCTTGTCCTGAGCACACTGGCCTCCATTTCAGCTGCTTTACAGCAAGGAGCTGTATGACTTTAGCCACAACATTTCAGAGAAAAAAAGTAAAGTCATACAGCCCATTGTTACACTGATACACGCTGCATATGCATTGGACAGCCCCTACTTTAAAAGCCACCTGGAGACTAGTCAGAGACGTGGGTCCCCAGCGGCCTCTCCCCATTGAGTGACAGTTTTCTTTCGCCGTGAATGTACAGGAAGAGACCTGTCAGTGATTGGCAGCAGGAGGTGAGAAGCCTAAGTACTGTACGGTGTGTTATTCTCTGAAGCGCCGCAGCATTTCAGAGTGCCGCATTCCTGCCTGGCTTAGATCGTACAGCCAGTGTCCATGGATTACGGCAGCATGTATCAGCTGTCAGGTTCCCTTTTATAGTGTTTACGGTACTTCCGCATTGGGAGGTGAGCGGCATTCACACGTGGACAGATGCATGATTGGCAACTACGGTATCCTGCAGGGTGTTGGTTGGGTTGCTTTGATGGTAGGATGTCAGCACTACTCACTTCCAAATCCAGAAGCAAACGGTACCAAAAAAAACGTTTTAACCCATCAAAAAAATACAAGATTTCACCAATCTGTGCACACGCTTTTTTTCATCCAGCCGCATAAAATAGTGATTGAAAAATCATAAGTCCTGTACCACAAATTGGTACCAATAAAAACTCCAGCATGTTTCATAAAAAAAAACTCACACGTATGGTAAACAGAAAAATTACCGCAGAGTTAGTGGTCAATGACGGTACCGGTATTACCATATATATTTCATTATGCATTGCCTACAGTACTGTATATTGGACTATCCTATTCCACAGCACTTTACAGACACTATCATCACTGTTCCCATTGGGGCTCACAATATCTCTGTATGTGTTTGGAGTGTGGCAGGAAAGTAGGGAACCCGGAGGAAACCCACACAAACATGGGGAGAACATACAAACTCCTTGCAGATATTGTCCTTGGTGGGGTGTTGTTCCATACAACAGTGTTGCACAACCTGTGGCCCTCCAGCAGCAGATCCCCCACCATAACAGCGTTAGCAGCAGGTCAAAGTACTTTACTGAAACCATAATTTTGTATTTTCTTGCAGACAGATACGATCGTGTACCGTACTCTCCTGGAAAGATGTCAAAGCAGAAAAGGATGTCATATAAAATCTCTTTTAAACTGGAGGTAGTGAAGTATGCCCAAGAACATGGGAACAGTGCAGCAGAGAGACACTTCGGGCCACCTCCAACTGAAAAAATGATATGGGAATGGAGGAAACAGGAGGATCAGCTGCAAAAAATGGACAAAGACAAAAAACGTTTTCGTGGGCATTCTCCAAAGTGGCCAAATTTAGAAGTGGATGTGAAAGAGTGGCTCATACGTCACAGGAGCAATGGATATTCTGTATCTAAAAAAATGATCATTTATGAAGCTAAACGTCTTGCTGCAGAGAAAGGCATTGAGGACTTCACAGGATCACCATCATGGTGCTATAGATTTATGAAGAGATATGGCCTTGCTATGTGCTCAAAAACTAGGAGTGCACAAAAAATGCCTATAGAATATGAAGCCAAGATTGTGTCTTTTCACAAATTTGTACTGGAGGCAAGAAAGAAAAATGGATTTGAAATGACTCAGATTGGAAACATGGATGAAGTCCCGTTGACCTTCGATGTTCCATCAAACAAAACTGTAGATGTGAAAGGTGCCAAAACTATAGCCGTGAAGACCTCAGGGCACGAGAAAACTCATTATACAGTAGTGTTGTCCTGCTGTGCAGATGGCACCAAACTGCCACCACTGCTGATTTTCAAGAGAAAAACCATGCCAAAAGAGGCGATCCCGAGAGGAGTCATTGTTCATATTCATGACAAGGGATGGATGGACGAAAATGGCATGAAGATATGGATAGAAAAAGTGTGGTCCAAACGTCCTGGAGGGCTTCTGAAAAAACCTGCTCTATTAGTGCTTGACCAGTTCAGGGCACATATCACTGAAGCCACAAAAAGGAGATTTAAAGAAGAGAAAACCCATCTTGCCGTAATTCCTGGGGGGCTTACCAGTCAGTTGCAACCTTTGGACGTTTCCATCAACAAGCCATTTAATGTTTTCATGAGAGAAGAGTGGAAGAAATGGCTGGCTGCTGGAAATCATGACCTGAAACCAATTGGACACATGAAGAGGCCCACTATCACCCAAGTTTGTGAGTGGGTGAAAACCTCATGGCAGTCAGTTAAGGATGAGACCATTGTGAAGTCCTTCAAAAAATGTGGCATCAGCAATGCCTTAGATAGCTCTGAAGATGACATCCTCTGTGAACAGAGTGAAGACAGTGATACTAGTGATTCTGAGGAACCGAGCTTCCTAAATATGGACAGTAGTGACGAGGAGTTCTTGGGGTTCCCTGATGACTGAGGAGTTTCTATACTTAAATCAATAATGGTTGTTAATGCTGCTGAGTTCTGTTTACATTTGCATTGGTGAAATATTATGCTATTAAATATTTTACCCCATTATTTGCTTCAAAACACTTTTTTCCTATTTTCAACCTCTAAAACCCAGGTGCGTCTTGTGGTGCAATGCGTCTTATAGTCCGAAAAATACCGTACACACCTAACTAAATCCCTTATCAAAGCCTACAAGAAAACTCCCATTGACAAGAGTATAAGTTCAAATCATATTATTTATTAAATGACAAAACAAAATAAAATAGAAACATTTAAAGGAGATACACTGTGGAATATGACAGGGCTGGAATATAGCTATACATACATGCAAATGTCCAGTACATTTTTACATGGCTAAATTGATCAAAGCAAATGGGGAATATAAACACCATGCTCCAAATTATTATGCAAATGATGTTTTTCTCTGATTTTCCTAAGTGGTCGGTGCAAATGACAGTCATGGTACTGCCACACTAAACAATCCCGCTAGCGATCACGATAACGACGCATACTAATGCGATCGCTAGCGGGATTGTTTCTATATCGCTGATAGCGGCTTAACTTAGCGATGTCGTTAAGGACGCTATCGCGGTTAGCGATCTCCTTAACGACTTTAGCGGTACAAAAGTACCGCTAAATCGCTAAAAAAGGTGCCACACTCAGCGATAATACTTACCCAGCGGGACAGCCGACGATCAGAATAGGTCCGGAACGATCAGGACGACGGACGAGATCACAGCAGGGGCCACGTCGTTGCTGCATGCCGCACACAGCAACATCGCTAACGGGATCGCTAAATAGTGACGTTTTTTAGCGATCCCGTTAGCGATGTTGTTTAGTGTGGCATACCCTTCAGTCTCATCACCCATTAGAGTAAACATCAAATTATATTGAAGAAACCTCCCAATGATAACAGTATAATCTCCAAAATGAATAAAAACTCAGAATGCACTGTTCCAGATTATTAGGCCCAGTAGAATTTCTAAGCATTTGATATGTTTTACAGAACTGAAAATGCTGATTTGTGGAATTTGCAGCATTAGGAGGTCACATTCACTGAACAAAAAAGCTACTTAACTCCAAACATCCTAACAGGACAAGTTACATGGTAACATAGGACCCTTCTTTGATATCACCTTCACAATTCTTGCATCCATTGAACGTGTGAGTTTTTGGAGAGTTTCTGCTTGTGTTTCTTTGCATGAAGTCATTATAGCCTCCCAGAGCTGCTGTTTTGCTGTGAACTGCCTCCCACCCTCATAGATCTTCTGCTTGATGATAAACCCTTTAGAGAACCTTTGGAGTAAGCCAAGGGAAGATGGTGGCCACACCATAAGTTTATCTCCTTTTATGCCCATAGCAGCCAATGACTCAGAGGTGTTCTTTGCAGCATGAGATGGAGCATTGTCATGCATGAAGATGATTTTATATGTTGCAGAGGTCATTTTCACACCTTCAGGAACCTTTAAGGGCCCTATCAGCTGTTTCCCCATGATTCCGGCCCAAAACATGACTCCTCCACCTCCTTGCTGATGTTGCAGCCTTGTTGGGACATGTGTTGTGAATGCTCTGGATCTGACTTCTGAGTTTGGGCTCCCCCTGGTGGCTGCTGATAGTAATGAAGCTGCTTTGGCTAACACAAGTCTATCAGCTGGGGGCAATGATTGGAAATCAGGTGGCACTGACTGGGGAGATATGTGAGCAACCTTCTCATGATCCTCGCCGGTGATTTGTTTCTTCCTTGTCCCATTTGGAAGTCAGCTTGCTTATTGCTTTTTCCTGCAACTTTCAGATAAGTTATTTGCTGCTTGTTTCTGTGGCTTTTGTTTTCCTTTTGTTTTCTGCCCTTCTGGACTCTGTTTCTCATTTGCCACTGTTTATTTGTTTTCAGTACCTGTTATTTCAGTATCTGCTGTTTTGCTACCTATTCACAACTGAGTTCTGATCTATCGGGGAGAGATTGTGTGGTCTCAGTATTTTTGTATATCAGATGTATTGGAATTTTTCTTAGAGTTTTTGCTGGATTGCAGACAGTATTCTTTCCTGTCCTGTTCTATCTAGACAGTTTTGGCCCTAGCATTTGCTTACTCTATTTTCTGCCTGTGTTTGTATTTCATCTTGTCTCACCCCCAATATATGTTTGGGGCTACCTATTCCTTTGGGGCTCTATTCCAGGGCAGTTAGCCTCCCCCTTTCTCTCTTTAGGCTTAGTTAGCTCTCTGGCTGTGTCGAGGCGTCTAGGGCACCGTAGGCACGTCCCACGGCTGCTTCTAGTTGTGTTGTCAGTTTAGAGGTCTGCAATCCGCTAGTTACCAACCTCTCTGGTGTCTGGTTGCCTGGTCTATTTTTGCTGCTGTCCTCCTCGCTACCAAATCATAACAGACATGGTGGCCATCCACCAACCATCCACTACTCCATCCATCTGGACCATCCAGGGTTTCTCAACACTCATCAGTAAACAAGACTGTTTGGAAATTAGTCTTCATGTATGTCTGGGCCCACTGCAACCGTTTCTGCTTGTGAGCACTGTTTAGGGGTGTCTGAATAGTAGATTTATGCACCACAGCAAGCCTTCGAAGGATCCTACACCTTGAGGTTCGAGGGACTCCAGAGGCACCAGCAGCTTCAAATATCTGTTTACTGGTTTGTGATGGCTTTTTAGCAGCTGCTCTCTTAATCCGATGAACTTGCCTGGCAGAAACCTTCCTCATTCTGCCTTTATCAGCACAAACACGTCTGTGCTCAGAAATAGCCATAAATCTCTTAACAGTACGATAATCACGCTTACGTTTTCGGAAATATCTAATGTTTTCATCCCTTGACCAAAGCATTGCACTATTTGATGCTTTTCAGCAGCAGAGAGATCCTTTTTCTTTCCCATGTTACTTGAAAACTCTGGCCTGCTTAATAGTGTGGAACATCCAGTTTTCCTTTTATTGGGCTCACATGGCAAACTAATTATCACAGGTATCTGAGATGATTCAGTGATCCAAAGAACCCTGAGACACAATACCATCAATGGGTTTCATTTACAAAAAAAAAATGCGATGACACTTAAAACCAATTTGTATAATAATTTAGAGCATGGTATATACACAAAAAATTGCATTGAAATATATGTGCATATATGCAGATCTACTCCGTGTAACGTTATATGGAGTTTCCACCTAGTGGTGTAGAAGAATATTGCATGGTAGCAGGAGTGGAAGTGCACAGGTGCTGAGACCCATACAGTTATGTACTGTATATAGAACTCTCGTTTTTGGTCCATTGTCCATATATTCAGGGAATGTATTATAAAGTGCAAATGCATGAGTCAGCTAGCACATGGACATCTCCCAAACAACAGGACACATATATAATACATGGCTAGTATGTGGTTACAATAAAGTGCATACCTATAGATCAATAGACATATAAATATTTTCCAATCACAGGGCAAGCAAACATTTCTAATAGGTAGTGGATGATCACATATCGTTACCAGCCTGGACCCTTTGACATACATTTCGCTTAATGCTTCTTCAGTAAGGGTACAGGAAAGATGTGTATCTTTGTTCTGTGTTAGCCAGTAGATAGAAGAATATTCAGAATTGAGAGTCCTCAGTGGTTGATACCTTTTAATGGTAACTGAAACAAATTGCAGCTTTCGAGACTACTCCGGTCTCTTCATCAGGCAAAGACTAATACAAAATCTGAAGAATCACATATTTATACACAACACAGCACAGAAACAATGCAATAGATAAGACAAGTGACGTGAAGCAGAACTGTCATTATGGGAGAGGGATGAACATAAATATTGGAACAATTCATAGATAAGGAGTAGAGTTGAGCGATACTTTCCGATATCCAAAAGTATCGGAATCGGAATGGTATCGCCGATACCCAAAAAATATCGGCGATACCCGATACCGATACCGGAAATACAATGTAAGTCTATGGGAACAAAATATCGGAATTAAAAAAAACCCATTCTTGCCTTGTTGGTTAATTGAACATGAAGGAAAACAACAAAGAGTAATGTAGAATGTATTGGGGGAGGTTGAGGAGACATTAAAGGCATAGATGTTTAACACAATGCAATGGAATAGCATTAATATTTCTTTTTTGAAATACGTTTGGATTGACGAAGAAATTGACAATGTTGTTAACCTTTTTTCTATTTTGTCAAATATGTCTGTTTCACAACTTCCATGCTCTTCACCTTTTTAACTTTTCACACACTTTCTCCTTCATAATCTTCAGCAGCATCATCTTTCTCATCAAATTATTCTTCATCTTCACCTTCTTAATCTTCTAAAACTTCTTGCTATTCATCTTTTTGTTAACATTACTTATATTGTTCTTATTAAACAGTTATTATTCTTCATATTCTACTTCTTCATCTTCTTCCTATTCATCCTTTTCATCATATTCTTATTTGTGACAGACATTCCTGTACTTGTAATCTGTAAAACTCTGAATTTTCATCCTTCCGTTTTGCTGTCACGAAAGATTTTAATTACAACAGTATTTGTCCGCGTTCAGTTTAGCCTGCAGCAGCATCAGGCATTTTCCAGGGGCACCACGAGGAGGAACGGACTCACCCCCATACACTGCTTAGTCTTCTTCTGCTTATAATTTAGAGCATATATTTTGCTCTTCATTTTGGTCTTATACTTAATGTTCTTCTGCTTTTTGATCTTCTACTTATTGTTCTTCTGTCTCTTGTTCTGTATCTTGTAGTTTGTCTTAACCTTCTTTGTCCTGTTGGTGATGGTACAAAAGCCAATGGAAGTAACGAGGACCAGCTGACTGTGCTGGAACCCGGAGGGTCAGCAGAAGGAAAAGAGCCAATGGCACAACCGAGGACCAGCTGACGTTACTGGGACACGGTTACTAAGCAGGAGGTACCTGTGCTCCAAAGCACTACCAAGGACCAGCAGACGTTGCTGGAACTCGGATACCGACATGGAGGCACCTAGGCCAAAGGCACTGCGGAGAACCAGCTGACGGTACTGGAACCCGGATGGGTAGCAGAAGGTACAAGAGCCAATGAAAGTAACGAGGACCAGCTGACTGTGCTGGAACCCGGAGGGTCAGCAGAAGGAAAAGAGCCAATGGCACAACCGAGGACCAGCTGACGTTACTGGGACACGGTTACTAAGCAGGAGGTACCTGTGCTCCAAAGCACTACCAAGGACCAGCAGACGTTGCTGGAACTCGGATACCGACATGGAGGCACCTAGGCCAAAGGCACTGCGGAGAACCAGCTGACGGTACTGGAACCCGGATGGGTAGCAGAAGGTACAAGAGCCAATGAAAGTAACGAGGACCAGCTGACTATGCTGAACCCGGAGGGTCAGCAGAAGGAAAAGAGCCAATGGCACAACCGAGGACCAGCTGACGTTACTGGGACACGTTACTAAGCAGGAGGTACCTGTGCTCCAAAGCACTACCAAGGACCAGCAGACGTTGCTGGAACTCTGATACCGACATGGAGGCACCTAGGCCAAAGGCACTGCGGAGAACCAGCTGACGGTACTGGAACCCGGATGGGTAGCAGAAGGTACAAGAGCCAATGAAAGTAACGAGGACCAGCTGACTGTGCTGGAACCCGGAGGGTCAGCAGAAGGAAAAGAGCCAATGGCACAACCGAGGACCAGCTGACGTTACTGGGACACGGTTACTAAGCAGGAGGTACCTGTGCTCCAAAGCACTACCAAGGACCAGCAGACGTTGCTGGAACTCGGATACCGACATGGAGGCACCTAGGCCAAAGGCACTGCGGAGAACCAGCTGACGGTACTGGAACCCGGATGGGTAGCAGAAGGTACCCATGGAAATTAAAGTTGAGGCAGCAGGACTGTTTGCCGTTCACACAGCAGGGGAACAGCTGACATTACTGAACCCCAGTAACACGGAGCAAGTGTTGACTGTGCTAACAGCACTTCTGAGCAACAACTGGCGGTGTTGTAGCCCAGGAATGAGAAGAGAACATGGTGGAGGCAGCAGGACTTTTGCCGTACACACAGCAGGGAACAGCTGACATTACTGAACCCAGTAACACAGGAGCAAGTGTTGACTGTGCTAACAGCACTTCCGAGCATCAACTGGCGGTGTTGTAGCCCAGGTGAGAAGAGAACATGGTGGAGGCAGCAGGACTTTTTGCAGTACACACAGCAGGGGAACAGCTGACATTACTGAACCCCAGTAACACAGGAGCAAGTGTTGACTGTGCTAACAGCACTTCCGAGCAACAACTGGCGGTGTTGTAGCCCAGGAATGAGAAGAGAACATGGTGGAGGCAGCAGGACTTTTTGCCGTTCACACAGCAGGGAACAGCTGACATTACTGAACCCAGTAACACAGGAGCAAGTGTTAACTGTGCTAACAGCACTTCCGAGAACAACTGGCGGTGTTGTAACCCAGGGATGAGAAGAGAACATGGTGGAGGCAGCAGGACTTTTTGCCGTTCACACAGCAGGGAACAGCTGACATTACTGAATCCCAGTAACACGGAGCAAGTGTTAACTGTGCTAACAGCACTCTGAGAAACAACTGGCGGTGTTGTAACCCAGGGATGAGAAGAGAACAGGGTGGAGGCAGCAGGACTTTTTGCCGTTCACACAGCAGGGGAACAGCTGACATTACTGAACCCCAGTAACACGGGAGCAAGTGTTAACTGTGCTAACAGCACTTCCGAGAAACAACTGGCGTGTTGTAACCCAGGGATGAGAACAGAACATGGTGGAGGCAGCAGGACTTTTTGCCAGACACACAGCAGGGGAACAGCTGACATTACTGAACCCCAGTAACACAGGAGCAAGTGTAGACTGTGCTAACAGCACTTCCGAGAAACAACTGGCGGTGTTGTAACCCAGGGATGAGAACAGAACATGGTAGAGGCAGCAGGACTTTTTGCCAGACACACAGCAGGGGAACAGCAGGCGTTACTGAACCCCAGAAACACATCAGCGATTGTTTTCATCTGTGCATCTAACACTTCTGAGCAGCAACTGGCGCTGTTGAAGCCCAGGGTCAAGGAGGGTGTAGGCATAAAATATTGAGTTATTGCCTTGTTACGTGGCCATTGCAAATGTATGTACTTCAAACAAGAATAAATGAAGTTTTACTACGACAATAAAATGATGAATTTCAATTACAAGAATAGAAAAATATTTATACTTGACAGTCCTCTGTGGTTGATAACGTTTAATGGCTAACTGAAAATATGGTAACAAATTCAAAGCTTTCGAGACTACTCAGGTGTCTTCATCAGGCTAAGAGTAAAGCCAAAAATGAAGAATCCCATATTTCTACACACAACAGGACACAGGAATAGCTAAGACAAGTGAGGGAGGGACAAGTGAGGGAGACCGGCAACAAAAAGGAGAACAAGGATGAATTATCAGCACCACACAATCACAGATAAATTAATGAATTTACCTGTGGCAAAAGACTTTTGTATGCCCGGTCATAGCATGATGGATATGGAATTACTGGTATTAAAATATAACTTCAAATATGAGAAACGTACAAAGGTTTCAGAATATAAGCTCATCATGACCTTTGACACTGTTAGTGATGGAATGAATAGATCACATGGATTTATGTCATTCTATATCAATTAAGGAATCTGCGTCTATGCCCTTCCAGGGTCATGAAAACCCAAAAAAAGACGCCAATGAGAGGGCAATCAAACTTTCTATCCTTATCTAGGAACTGTTACAATATTTATGTTCATCCCTGTGAGATAATGACAGTTCTGATACACGTCAATTACTTGTCTTACCTATTGCACTATTCCTGTGTCCTGTTGTGTATAGAAATATGTGATGCTTAATTTTTTTATTTAGTCTTTGCCTGATGAAGAGACGTGAGTAGCCTTGAAAGCTTGCAATTTGTTTCCATCTTTTCAGTTATCCATTAAAAGGTATCAACCACTGCTGACTCTGAAATCTAAATATTTTTCTATCTACTGGCTAACACGGTACAAAGATACACATGTTTTCTAATTTCAAGAAGGAAAAATAAAGAATATACAAATATAAACGCATATATGCACATGCCAAAAATAAATGGAACAACACAACACCCAAAAAATTGGTAACAAAATATAGTGTTGTAAATTTAAGAATAAAAGTCCATTTTTTTTTTATGAATAATGCTTAAGGAACGCTATGTTAAACCATAACATAGTGAAGACAATGGATTTTGTAATAGTCACTCATCATCATCATCGCAAATTTTATGTGACAGTCACAGACATTTCAATTATTTAAGTTCATAAAAACGTAACTTTCTATAGCATGTATGACATGTCCAGCATGGACTCATCAATGTGATGATTGATGACACAATAATGTACGATAAAAAATAACCATTTAAAAAAACATTAGGCATTGTTTGTCACAATTTAAGTGTGTGCCTGCAAGTGTAGGTGAAACAAAGGCTACGGATAGCAAAGGTATATTCTATGTCTGTATCAGACAGTGGACAGCCTCTGATGGGTAATGCCGATGTTATACTGTACGTCAATAAAGTCTGCGGCTGAAATCATGCATTTTTTGCTTGTAGAGTGTTGAAGAGGGTAAAAGAATGTCTGGTTGCGCAAAGCTTTATCCGTCAACACTACCTTCCTACTGTCACGCGTAGGGTAGGGTAGCGTGTGGCAATTAGCTGACTATAAAATGTGAGGTTAGGCTGCGTTATTGCGCACTAGGGACGCAAAAAAAAATACAGCAGTAATAATTTAATGTGTAATACTCCACCTATGACAAACAAAAAAATTACGTTCCCTCTTTAACAATGTACAAGACTAACAAGCCTAATGGTTGACGCTGACTTAATTGAGATACAGTATTACATCAACATTGTCCATGAGTAACTATGCACTGTGATACCTATATACCAGTATTAATTTATATCTCTTGTGGTTGTTTCAACAGCACTTGCAGGTATAACTACCTATTGTCAGTATGCATGATGCACTTTCTAGATGTAATAATTTATTATTGGACATTATTACCATGTTTACATGCTGGCCATTTCATATATGGTGTTTGAAGTTACAGTTGGCATCAGTATGTGTATTTTATAATGTCTGTCATAAATAAAACTCGTGATGATGATGATGAGGATTTAATGATTCGTACATCCATTGACTGCATTATCTTACAGGTACAGATAAAGTTCCTTAAAAAGCATTAATTCATAAGTATGAAATGTACTTTTATGCATTAATTTCAAAATGTGAAGAGTAGACTATGTTTTATTTTTTGTTACCATTTCTAATAGACATGTGCAGATATGCGCTGTGATGACAAATTATTATTTGTCCATATTTGTCATAAAAATTTATCATTCTAGGCCTGCAAAACTTCACAATTTCATGTTTTCAGCATAACAAGCAGGGTGACGGCTCTTCCCTATTTGGAGCATGTTGGTCATGTGTTTTTCTGTCCATGTGTCGGGAACAGGAGACTTCTTGCCGTTCACACAGCAGGGGAACAGCTGGCGTTACTGAACCCCACTAACAGTAGAGCTTGTGTTTTGTTCTGTGGACACGACACTTCTGAGCAGCAACTGGCAGTGTTGGAGCCCAGGGAGTAGAGTTCAGGTGGTAGAAAGATGAACATAACAGGAGACATGGATAACGTTGCGAACCAGTTATTTAATCTGAAAACGGACAGACAAATTCTGGCGAGATCCATGCCTTGTTCATTTTCAGAAAACTAAGCCGGTCTACATTATCGGAGGATAGTCGCATGCGACGGTCTGTTAGTACACCACCTGCAGCACTAAAGACGCGCTCCGATAATACACTGGCAGCAGGGCAAGCCAGCACCTCCAATGCATACTGGCTAAGCTCTGGCCATGTATCCAGCTTAGAGACCCAAAACTTGAATGGGGAAGAGCCATCTGGGAGTACACTGAGAGGCAAAGCCAAGTAGTCTGTCACCATCTGACGGATACGTTGCCTCCCGCTGACTGGAGCCCTCTCGGATGGTGTAGACATTTGTGGCGCTGCCACAAAACTTTGCCACATTTTTAACATACTGGTCTTTCCCTGTGCAGAGGCACTGCGTGTGCTCCCTCTTGTTGCAGAGCTCTCTACACTGCCTCGACGCACAGAGCTGCTTTGTAAAGCAGTAGCAGCAGCAGTGCTCTCGGCAGTAAGGTAGAACATTAGGGATTGCACCAGTGTGTCTTGGTACTCCCGCATTTTACGCTCCCGGTTCAATGGTCTGATGAGGCTTTTGACGTTGTCCCGGTAGCGAGGGTCTAGGAGGGTGTACACCCAATAATCAGACGTCGTGAGAATGTGGGCGATGCGGCGGTCGTTTCTTAGGCACTGCAGCATGAAATCAACCATGTGCTGCAGACTCCCAACTGGCAAAGAAACGCTGTCCTCTGCAAGAGGCGTCATCTCTGCCTGCTCTGCATCACCCCACCCTCGCTCTACATACTGACTAGAGCGTTGTGTACCTCCCTCTGGAGCGATGTCTTCCTCCTCCATTGGCTCCTCCTCCTCATCCTCCTCACAAAGTGAGCCCTGCCCAGCCCTTTGTGAGGAACCACGTTGCGCTGACTTTCCAGAAGGTGATGGAATTTGTGACTCCTCATCCTCCACCTCTTCCAAAACCTCATCCCTTATTGCTTGCAGTGTTTTTTGAAGCAGGCAGATAAGGGGGACAGTCAGGCTGACTAGTGCATCATCTGCACTCGCCATCCGCGTTGACTCATCAAACGCACGCAAAACGTGGCACATGTCCTTCATAGTGGCCCACTCATTAATGGTGAAGTGTGGACGGCGCAAATTGCGTGTTGATTGCGCCTGATGCAGCTGATACTCCATTACTGCTGGCTGCTGCTCACACAACCGCTCCAACATATGTAACGTTGAATTCCACCTGGTGGATACGTCACATATGATGCGATGTTCAGGAAGGCGCAATCTGCGTTGCAGAGCTGCAATGCGCGATCTGGCCATGCTGGAACGTCGCAAGTGAGCGCACTCTAGGCGGACCTTGTGCAGCAGTGCATCAAGATCCGGATAGTCCCTCAAAAAACTCTGCACGACCAAGTTGAGCACATGTGCCAGACATGGTATGTGAGTGAGTTTGCCAAGGCCCAGAGCTGCCACCAGATTTCGGCCATTGTCACACACTACCAAGCCTGGCTGGAGATTCGCTGGCAAAAACCACACGTCGCTCTCCTGCTTGATGGCATTCCAGACCTCCTGCGCTGTGTGGCTTCGATTCCCCATGGGAATTAATTTCAGAACGGCCTGTTGCCGTTTGGCCACGGCTGTGCTCATATCGGTCGCATCAGGTAAGCGTCCACGGGTCCATGTGGAGGTAGACCGTGACGGCTCCTGCAGCGATGATTCTGAGGAACTGGAGTAGGAGGAGGAGTCAATGTGGACAGACTTGATTCCGGCAATCCTTGGAGTTGGCAGAACACGTACAGCGCCACTCGCAAGATCTGTACCCGGCTCCACAACATTCACCCAATGGGCAGTGAGTGAAAGGTATCGTCCCTGGCCATGGGTACTGGTCCACGCATCGGTGGTCAGGTGGACCTTGCTACTGACGGCGTTTAGTAGCGCATGTTTAATTTTTGCCTCAACATGCTTTTGCAGAGCAGGGACGGCTTGCCTGCTGAAATAAAATCGGCTGGGCACATTGTATTGTGGGACTGCCAATGCCATTAATTCACGGAAACTGTCAGTCTCCACCAGCCTGAATGACAGCATTTCAAGGGACAGGAGTTTTGCAATGCCAGCATTCAGAGCCTGTGCTCGTGGATGGTTTGCCGAGTATGGCCGTCTTTTATCCCATGCCTGTGCTACCGATGGCTGTTTTGTGGCCTGGGTGTGTGAGGATGACAGGGAACTTGCAGCTGTGGGTGGAATAACACTGTGTCTCTGGACAACAGTGACAGAGGTTCTTCCATGGCGATCCTTTGAGGAAGCCGAACCAGCTGTGTGTGAACTGGAGGAAGAGGCTCCAACACGAGCTGAAGATGTAGGTGCTGCTGTAGGTTGGCCTACATCTCCAGTGTGTCTTTGTAACTCAACAAAGTGCTTTGACCGCACATGTTTCCACATATTTGTTGTATTAAGGTTACTGACACTTTTACCTCTTTTAATTTTTTGATTACACAGCTTGCATTTGACATAGCAAATATCATCTGCAACTGTATCAAAAAAGGACCACGCAGAGCAAGTCCTGGGAGCGCCCGGTTTGGCTGTTGGAAGAGAACTGCTCCGAACGGGTGCCAAACTGGAGGCTACAGGCAAGCGAGTCTGCAGCCTACCTCTCCCTACTGTTTGGACCGTTGGGGCAATCTCTTCCTCAGAGCTGCTCCCACCACCTTCCTGTTCCTCACGCCATGTTGGGTCTTGGACCTCATCATCTCCACCACTACCCTCTTCCAACACCTGCTGTTGTTGGGTGGTCTGGCCAGCACCATGCTCAACAGAAACTGGCAACTGAGTCTCATCATCATCAGATGCGTTCTGCGGTGTGCTGACCATCGGCACTGGCTCACCCGCCTCTTCAGATTCAGAGAGACACAGCTGTTGCGCATCACTGCATACTGCCTCTTCTTCACATTCCAGAATGCTGCTTGGCTGGGCCCCTGTTTGCAAGCCAACAGATTCTGAGAACAGAAGCAGAGACTCAGCTGGCTCCTGTACAGAGCTCTCTGACTGCCTGGGCAATTTGGCAGGCGGTGAAGAGACTGATGGTTGTTCAACAGTGCTGTGGTCCTGAGAGGAGGTGGAAGCTATTAAAGTCGATGCATTGGCTGCCATCCAACCAACAACGGCTTCAATTTGTTCTTCATGCAGCAGGGGGGTACGCTGAGCTCCTACAAAAGTGCGCATAAAGGAACGCTCACGGGGAAAACTGGTGGATGCTGTGTCACTGGGTGCGGCAGCAGCCACAGAATCCCCACGTCCTCTCCCTGCTGCAAATCCATGGCCACGACCACGACCACGTGCCTTACTCACTGACTTCTTCATCTTGGTAGATTGATAAAGAAAGTCAGAAAAGTTATAAGGCCTAAGTGTGGTTATTCCTCACAGACTACAGTGAACCCTGCAGACAACTGTTCAGTATCTGTGAAAGGCCCCTTTGTGTACTTCTATAGTGTTTGCAACCAATGTATTGTATACGGATGGAAGCGCGTCACACTAATAGATTAAAGGCTCTTCAGAGATTTTTGGGTTTTGCCAATTTTTATCGTAAATTTATTGGTAATTTCTCCTGTATTGTTAAACCATTGACTGATTTGACCAAAAAGGGTTCTGATGTGGTGAATTGGCCTCCTGAGGCAGTTTCTGCGTTTCAGGAACTTAAGCAGAGATTCACTTCTGCTCCTGTTCTACGGCAGCCTGATGTTTCTCTACCGTTTCAGGTGGAGGTTGATGCTTCTGAAATTGGGGCAGGTGCCGTTTTGTCCCAAAGGGATCCAAAGACCTCTAAGAGTAACCCTTGTGCCTTTTTCTCTCGAAAATTTTCTCCAACTGAACATAATTATGACGTGGGTAATCAGCAGTTATTGGCCATGAAGTGGGCCTTTGAAGAGTGGAGACATTGGCTGGAAGGAGCCAAACATCAGGTGGTGGTCCTCACAGACTATAAGAACTGTTGTGAATGGGTTTGAGATGAGTTCTGAGCAGAGGCTCCCTCTGGTGGTTACAAGCGGTACTAGTGAGGATTGGGAGGACTGGGAATCAGGTGTTACTGATTGGTCTTATTTAAGGGAATCATTTTCCCATCAGGGTTGCTGGTGATCAATTGTTCTGGTCTGAATCCTTCTTTCCAGTTTCCCTTTTAGCCTGCTGTGTCGTGTCTGCATCTCCTGCTATCAGATAAGACAATTTCTTATTTTGTGTTTTTGCTATATTTTTGCATTTGGTCCTGCACTTCTGTGAGGGCCTTCTGGGTCCCCTCCGGGGGCTTTTGCCCTCTCAGTTTAGTTCAGCCACTGTGTTTTGTACTTTTGCTTTTTCCAGTTTTTTTTCAGTGGCTGCTGTTTTTGTTACACCAGAGAACTAATTTAGGTGGTAGAGGTCGTGTGATCTCAGGTGATTTTGAAATTAGTAGAGTTGGTGTTTTTTCAGGGTTTTCTGGGATTGCAGTAAGTACCCTTCCTGTCCTTTTCTATTTAGATAGTTTGGGCCCCAGCGTTTGCTCATACTATTTTCTTTCTGTGTCAGTATTTCCTCTTGTCTAACCGCCATTACATGTTTGGGGGCTTTCTATGTTCTTTGGGGATCTGCTCCGGGGCAGATAGCTTTCCTATTTCTATCTTTAGGTGTAGTTAGTTTCTCAGGCTGTGACGAGGCGTCTAGGACCAACGTAGGAATGCTCCACGGCTGCCTCTAGTTGTGGTGGTTAGTCAGGGTACTGCAATCTCATAGATTCCAACTGCTCTGGTGTATTGCCTTTTTTACCTGCACTCCTCAGCTACCGTAACATAACAGTATCACCGGCCATAAAAATTGTATGGTACTCACAGAAGGGAAAAAATATTTTGAAGGAAGAAAAGTTGTCAGAGATATTTTTCTGTTTGTTGCATTTTTTTTTTTTTTTTTCCCTCTGTATCTCTGGGTGCTGGGGAGGATCTTTTCTCCAATGGAGTTTGCACAGTTGTCTGGCCGTGTGGATCAGCTTGCCACTGAGGTTCAGAGTATTGCTGCATATCTTGCTAGGTTGCCTGTTGTGGAACCTAGGATCCCCATGCCAGATTTGTTTTTAGGGGATCGAGCTAAGTTTCAGAATTTAAAAAATAATTGTAAATTGTTTCTTGCCTTAAAATCTAAGTCCTCAGGAAACACAGCGCAGCAGGTTCAAATTATCATCTCTCTCCTGCGCGGCGATCCTCAGGATTGGGCTTTTTCCCTGATACCTGGGGATCCTGTTTTGAGTGATGTTGATGCATTTTTTCAGGCTTTGGGGTTATTGTACGATGAGCCTAATGTCACTGATCAAGCTGAAAAAGCCTTGTTGGCATTAAATCAGGGGCTTGATGACGCTGAGTTATACTGTCAGAGATTCCGTAGGTGGGCAGTCCTGACCAAATGGAATGACGACGCTTTGGCGGCCCTTTTCCGGAAGGGTCTGTCAGATAATGTAAAGGATGTTATGGTGGGATTCCCTGTCCCCTCTGGTCTCAATGATTCTATGTCATTAGCGATTCAAATTGACAGACGTTTGCGTGAGCGGAGAAGTATGCGTGGAGGTGTGTTGCCTTGTGAACCTGCTTCTGAATCCATGCAGTGTGATAGAGTGGTGTCTGGGGCACAGCGTCATGAGTTTCGAAAGCGCAATGGGTTATGTTTCTACTGTGGTGATGCCTCTCATGCTATTTCAGTCTGCCCTAAGCGGGGAAGACGTTTTGCATGCTCAGTTGTCTTGGGTAGTGTTCAGACTAAGTTTTTATTAACTGTCACTCTGATATGCTCTCTGTCCTCCTTTTCTGCTCAGGCTTTCGTTGATTCTGGAGCAGCTATTAACCTGATGGATTATGATTTTGCTAAACGTTGTGGGTTTTCCTTGATACCCCTACAGAAGTCTATTCCTTTACTGGGGATCGATTCTACCCCTTTGGCTGAGAATAAACCCCAGTTTTCTACTCAGGTGATAATGAGGGTTGAACCTGATCACCAGGAGTGCTGCAAATTTTTGGTTCTATATAATCTGCATGACATTATAGTGCTGGGTTTCCCTTGGTTACAGTCTCATAATCCTGTTTTGGATTGGAAATCTGTGTCTGTAACCAGTTGGGGCTGCCAATGTGTTAATACCAACACTCCTGTTTTTTCTGCCTCCCCCCAGGCTGAGGATGTTCCTGACTTTTTGTTTGATTTTTCTGATGTGTTTAGCGAAAGTAAATCTGCATCCTTACCTCCCCATAGGAGCTATGACTGCGCTATTGAATTAGTGCCGGGTAGTAAATTCCCTAAAGGTCGCCTTTTTAACTTGTCTGTACCTGAACATGACGCTATGCGGTCTTATATCAAGGAATCATTGGAGAAGGGTCATATCAGACCATCCTCTTCACCCTTAGGTGCCGGTTTTTTTCTTTGTGGCCAAAAAAGATGGTTCATTAAGGCCGTGTATTGATTATCGTCTCTTGAACAATATTACTGTGAAATATCAATATCCGTTACCCTTGATTTCTGACCTGTTTTCCAGGGTGAAAAACGCTACTTGGTTTACCAAGCTTGACCTCAGGGGGGCGTATAACCTTATTCGCATTAAGCACGGGGATGAATGGAAGACGGCATTCAATCCCCCTGAAGGGCATTTTGAGTACCTTGTGATGCCCTTTGGGTCACTAATGCTCCTTCCGTCTTCCAGTCCTTCATGAATGACATTTTCAGGGATTTTGTGGACAAGTTTCTGATTGTTTATTTGGATGATATCTTGATTTTTTCTAATGACTGGGACTCTCATGTGAAACATGTTCGAACTGTATTCCAGATTTTGAGAGAGAATGCTCTGTATGTGAAGGGATCAAAGTGTCTTTTTGGCGTACAGAAGATCTCATTTCTGGGATTCATTTTGTCCCCATCTGTTATTGAAATGGACCCGTCAAGGTTCAGGCCATCTGTGATTGGGTCCAACCTACTTCATTGAAGGCTCTTCAGAGATTTTTGGGTTTTGCCAATTTTTACCGTAAATTTATTGGTAATTTCTCTGTTATTGTTAAACCATTAACTGTTTTGACCAGAAAGGGTTCTGATGTGGTGAATTGGCCTCCTGAGGCAGTCTCTGCGTTTCAGGAACTTAAGCAGAGATTCACTTCTGCTCCAGTTCTACGGCAGCCTGATGTTTTCTCTGCCATTTCAGGTGGAGGTTGATGCCTCTGAAATTGGGGCGGGTGCCGTTTTGTCCCAAAAAGATCCAGAGACCTCTAAAAGAAACCCCTGTGCCTTTTTCTCTCGAAAATTTTCTCCTATGAACGTAATTATGACGTGGGTAATCGGGAGTTATTGGCCATGAAGTGGGCTTTTGAAGAGTGGAGACATTGGCTGGAGGGAGCCAAACATCAGGTGGTGGTCCTTACGGACCATAAGAATCTGGTCTATCTGGAATCTGCCAAGCGACTCAATCCTAGACAGGCCAGGTGGGCCTTGTTTTTCACACGTTTTAATTTTGTGGTTTCCTTTCTTCCTGGCACTAAAAATGTTAAGGCGGATGCCCTCTCGAGGAGTTTCCTTGCGGACTCTCCTGAGCTATCTGATCCCTCTGTTATTTTGAAGGAGGGTGTAGTTCTTTCCGCCATCTCGCCCAATTTGAGACTTGCTCTGGAGGGGTGTCAGGAGGATAGGCCCGAGCGCTGCCCTGTTGGAAAATTGTTTTTTCCCGGACCAATGGAAAAAGAGTGTGATGTCTGAGATTCATTGTTCCGCATTGGCTGGGCATCCCGGAATTTTTGGTACCAGAGACTTGGTTAGTCGGTCCTTTTGGTGGCCTACCTTGTCTCGCGATGTCAGGGAATTTGTGCAGTCCTGCGGGACTTGCTCTCGCTCCAAGCCTTGCTCTCGCTCTAGTTGTTTGTTGATGCCATTGCCTGTGCCCAAGAGACCATGGACCCATATCTCTATGGATTTCATTTCCGTCTTCCTGTTTCTCAGAGAATGACCACCATCTGGGTAATTTGTGATAGGTTTTCCAAAATGATACATCTTGTGCCATTACCTAAGTTGCCTTCCTCCTCTGAATTGGTGCCGTTGTTCCTTCAGCACGTGGTTCGTTTACACGGCATTCCTGAGAACATTGTGTCTGACAGAGGAGTCCAGTTTGTTTCCAGATTTTGGAGGACTTTTTGTTCTAAACTGGGTGTTCAATTGTCTTTCTCCTCGGCATTTCATCCTCAGACAATGGTCAAACTGAGAGAAACAAACCAGACATTGGAGACTTATCTAAGATTGCTTTGTGTCTGCTGATCAGGATGGACTGGGTCTCTTTTTTGCCTTTGGCTGAGTTTGCTCTTAATAATAGGGCTAGCTCTGCCACTTTGATGTCTCCGTTTTTCTGTAATTCTGGGTTTCACCCTCGATTTTCTTCTTGACAGACGGAGGCTTCTGTCTGTCCAGGTGTTGACTCTGTTGTTGAGCGTATGCAGCAGATTTGGGACCAGGTAGTGGAGAGGTTATCCCTCTCTCAGGAGGAAGGCCCAGCGGTTTGCTAACCGGCATAGAACTGATGGTCCTCGGTTTAAAGTGGGGACTTGGTTGGTTGTCCTCAAAGGAATATTTCCTATGAGAGTACATCTCCTAATTTAAGCCTAGGTTCATTGGACCTATAAGATCATGGAGATTATTAATCCTGTTTCTTTTGTTTGTTTCTTCCGGGACATTTTAAAATCCATAACGTTTCCACAATTTCCCTTTTTGAGGGTTTGTTGAGCCAGTGGTTCCTGCTGCTGTGCCTCCTGACCCTGTTTTGGTTGAGGGCAATTTGGAGTATGTGGTTGAGAAAATATTGGTTCTGTTTTTCTGACGAAGATCCAGTATTTTTTTTGGTTAAATGGAAGGTTATGGTCAGGAAGATAATTCTTGGGTGTTTGTTGGAACCATGCTAGGGACTTTCGTCGTATCATAGAACTCATCCTGCCGAAATGGTTGCTCAAATGGGTTTCGGTGGGCCCCTCCTCGGGGGGTACTTGTTGTGAATGGGTTTGAGATGATTTTGAGCAGAGGCTCCCTTGGTGGTTACAAGCGGGGGGCTAGTGAGGTTGGGAGGACTGGGAATCAGGTTTACTGATTGGTCTTATTTAATGGGAATCATTTTCCCAAGGTTGCCTGGGACCCAATTGTTTCTGGTTGAATCCTTCTTTCCAGTTTCCCTTTTAGCATGCTGGTGTCGTGTCCATCTCCTGCTATCAGATAAGACAATTTCTATTTTGTGTTTTTGCTATATTTTTGCATTTGGTCTGCACTTCTGTGAGGGCCTTCTGGGTCCCCTCCGGGGCTTTTGCTCTCAGTTTAGTTCAGCCACTGTGTTTTTGTACTTTTGCTTTTTCCAGTTTTTTTTCAGTGGGCTGCTGTTTTGTTACACCAGAGAACTAATTTAGGTGGTAGAGGTCGTGTGATCTCAGGTGATTTTGAAATTAGTAGAGTTGGTGTTTTTTCAGGGTTTTCTGGGATTGCAGTAAGTTACCCTTCCTGTCTTTTCTATTTAGATAGTTTGGGCCCCAGCGTTTGCTCTACTATTTTCTTTCTGTGTCAGTATTTCCTCTTGTCTAACGCCCATTACATGTTTTGGGGGCTTTCTATGTTCTTTGGGGATCTGCTCGGGGCAGATAGCTTTCCTATTTCTATTCTTTAGGTGTAGTTAGTTTTCTCAGGCTGTGACGAGGCGGTCTAGGACCAACGTAGGAACGCTCCGGCTGCCTTAGTTGTGGTGGTTAGTCAGGGTACTGCAATTCATAGATTCCAACTGCTCTGGTGTATTGCCTTTTTTACCTGCACTCCTCAGCTACCGTAACATAACAAAGAACCTGGTTTATCTCGAATCAGCCAAGCAACTTAATCTTAGACAGGCCAGGTGGACCTTGTTTTTCAACCATTTTAATCTTGTGGTTTCTTTTCTTCCTGGCACTAAATATGTTAAGGCGGATGCACTCTCGAGGAGTTTCTTTTGCGGATTCTCCTGAGTTATCTGATCTGCTGTTATTTTGAAAGAGGGTGTAGTAACTTTCCGCCATCTCGCCCAATTTGAGACTGGCTTTGGAAGGGTGTCAGGAGGATAAACCTGAGCGCTTGCCTATTGGGAAATTGTTTGTCCCAGACCAGTGGAAGAAGAGTGTGATGTCTGAGATTCTTTTGTTCCGCGTTGGCTGGTCATCCCGGGATTTTTGGTACCAGAGACTTGTGAGTGGGTCCTTTTGGTGGCCTACTTTGTCTCGTGACGTCAGGAGACTTTGTGCAGTCCTGTGGGACTTGCTCTCGTTCCAAGCATTGCTCTCGCTCTAGTGGTTTGTTGATGCATTAACTGTGCCCAAGAGGCCATGGACCCCTATCTCTATGGATTTTATTTCCGACCTCCCTGTCTCTCAGACATTGACCATTATCTGGGTAATCTGGTGATAGGTTTTCCAAGATGATACATCTTGTGCATTACCTAAGTTGCCTTCCTCCTCGAGTTGGTGCCTTTTTTTCCTTCAGCACGTGGTTCGGTTGCACGGGCATTCCCGGAGAATATTGTGTCTGACAGAGGAGTCCAGTTTGGTTCCAGATTTTGGAGGACATTTTGTTCTAAACTTGGTGTTCAATTATCTTTCTCCTCTGCATTTCATCCTCAGACCAATGAACAAACCGAGAGAACTAGCCAGACCTTGGAGACTTATTTGAGATGTTTTGTGTCTGCTGATCAAGATGACTGGGTCTCTTTTTTGCCTTTGGCTGGATTTGCTCTTAATAATAGGGCTAGCTCTGCCACCTTGATGTCTCCATTTTTCTGCATTCTGGGTTTCACCCTCGATTTTCTTCGGGACAGGCGGAGGCTTCTGTCTGTCCGGGTGTTGACTCTGTTGTGGAGCGAATGCAAGCAGATTTGGGACCAGGTTAGTGGAGAGGTTGTCTCTCTCTCAAGAGAAGGCCCAGAGGTTTGCCAAACGGAATAGGATGATGGTCCTCTGTTTAAAAGTGGGGGACTGGTTTGGTTGTCCTCAAGAAATATCTCTATGAGGGTTGCATCTCCAAAGTTTAAGCCTAGGTTCATTGGACCTTTATAAGATCTTGGAGATCCTTAATCCGGTTTCCTTCCCGTTTGCTTCTTCCAGGGACATTTTAAGATCCATAACGTGTTCCACAAGTCCTTATTGAAGAGGTTTGTCGAGCCAGTGGTTCCTATGGCTGCACCTCCTGACCCAGTTTTTGGTTGAGGGCAATCTGGAGTATGTGGTTGAGAAAATATTGGATTCTCGTTTTTCTAGATGGAAACCCAGTATTG
The DNA here is from genome assembly GCA_033576555.1 of Oophaga sylvatica. Taxonomy (NCBI): domain Eukaryota; kingdom Metazoa; phylum Chordata; class Amphibia; order Anura; family Dendrobatidae; genus Oophaga; species Oophaga sylvatica. The sequence goes on along the minus strand of JARQOD010002543.1, from coordinate 25,659 downwards.
GTTAAGTGGAAGAGGTTATGGTCAGGGAGGACACTTCTTGGGTGTTTGCTTCGGACATCCATGCTAGGAGACTGATCCGTGCCTATCACCGAGCTCATACCTGATCGGCCTGGTTGTACAAGTGAGGGTTCTGTGACCCCTCCTCAAGGGGGGGTACTGTGTGAATGTGCTAGAGATGGTTTCTGAGCAGAGGCTCCCTCTGGTGGTTACAGACAGTACTGATCCTTCCAGTGAGGAATGGCAATTCGGGATCACTGACTGGATGAATATAGGAGGTTCCCTTCCCCTGATGGTTGCTGGTGATCAATTATTCTTGTCTCAATTGTGGTTCCTGGTTCATTTGCAAGTTTGCTGGAGTCTTGCCTGCGTTGCTGCTTTCAGATAAGATATTTTTGCTTTTCCTTTTGTGCTTGCTTTTGCATAGTTTTCTGCACTTTTGGAGTTCAGCCGGGTCCTCTCCTGGGGCCTGTGCTCCTCTCACTTTATCTGTAGCCACTGTTATTTGTTCATTTGCTTTTTCCTGTTTTTTTCAGTGGCTGCGGCTTGGTTTTGTTGCACCAGAGATCTGATTTAGGTGGATGAGATCGTGTGATCTCAGGTTTTTTGGCTATCAGAAAGTTGGTATTTTTTAGGGTTTTTTTGGATTGCAGTCAGAATTCTTTCCTTTTTATTTTCGGTTAGAAAGATTTGGCCCCCCCCTTTTTGCTCATTCTATTTTCTGTCTGGGGCCGTGCTTTCTTCTTGTTAACCGCCTTTTCAAGTTTGGCGCTTCCTATTTTCTTTGGGGATTTGTCGGGGCAGATGCTTTAATTTTTTTTCGGGCCTTTGGGTGTAGTTATCCCCTTCAGGTTTGTGACGAGGGTCTAGGATCAAGTAGAACACTCCACGGAACTTATTTTGTGTGGTTGTTCAGGTTACTGCAATCCAATAGGTTCCAGCCTTCTGGTTGTTTTTACCGTTTTTGCTTTTTCTCCTCGCAAACCTAAACAAAACAGTATCACCGGCCCAAAACTAAAATTTATGGTCTCACGGAAGGGAAAAATTTGTGGAAAGAAAAAATTGTCAGAGTTGCCAGAGATTTTTTTTTTTCTATTTGTTGCATTTTTTTTCCCTCTTTCTCCCCGGGGTGCTGAGGAGGATTTTTTTTTATTTTTTCTCAATGGGGGTTTGCACAGTTGTCGGGGGCCGTGTGGAGCAGCTTGCCACTGAGGTTCAGAGTATTGCTACCTATCTTGCTAGGTTCCCGGTTGGGAACTGGATTCCCTTGCCAGTTTTTTTTTGGGGGGGATCGGGTAAATTTTTTGATTTCAAAATAACTTTTAAGTTTTTTTTCCAAAAAAAGCCTAAGTCCTCCGTGGAACGCAGCACAGCGGTTAAAATTTTTTCTTCCCTGCGCGGCGACCCTCAGATTGGACTTTTTCCCGGGACACCGGGGGGTTTCCTGTTTTGAATGATGTTCAGTATTTTTTCAGGCTTGTGGTTGTTTTTAGGGATGAACCTAATGGTACTGATCAAGCTGAAAAAAACCTTTTTGGCATTAAGGTCAGGGTTTGTAAAAGACGTTTGAACTGTACTGTCAAAAAATTTCGAAAGTGGGCAGTCTGCCAAATGGAATGAGGGATGCTTTGGCAGCCCTTTTCGGGAAGGGTTGTTCGAGAATGAAAAGGCGTTATGGGGGGGATTCCGGTTCCCTCAGGTTCAATGATTCTATGTCTTTGGTTTTTCAAATTGAAAAGACGTTTGCGTTGAGCGCGGAGGTATGCGGGGAGATTGGGTTGCTTGTGGGCCAGCTCCTGGGGGCCCATCCCAGTGTGATGGAGGGGAATTCGGGGGGGCACAGCTTTCATGAGTTTCAAAAGCGCAATGGGTTATGTTTCTACTGTGGGACGCCTCTAATGCTATTTCCTTCTGCACAAAGGGGGAAGCCCTTTTTGCGCGCTCAGTTGTTTGGGAAGTGTTCAGACAAATTTTTGTTGCTGTTACCCTGATTTGCTCCTTACCCAACATTTTCGGCTCGGCTTTTGTTGATTCGGGGGCAGCTATAACCTGATGGATTTTGACTTTGCCAAACGTTATACTTTCCCTTTATACCTTGCGTAAGTCTATTTCCCTATGGGCATTTATTTTCCCTTTGGCGGAGAATAAACCCCTTTTTCTATCAGGTGATAATGAGGGTTGAACCAGATCATTAGGGAGTTGCAAATTTCTGGTTGTTGCATAATCTGCATGACATTGTTGTACTGGGTTTCCCTTGGTTACGATTATAATTTGTTTTGGATTGGAAAAACTGTGTCTGTGACCAGTTGGGGTTTCCAATGTGTTAATGTGAACTCTTTTTTTCTGCCTCTCCCCAGTCTCAGGATGTCCTGATTTTTGATGATTTTTCTGATGTGTTTTAGTGAAAGTAAGTCTGTGTCCTAACCCCCCTACAGAAGCTACGATTGCGCTATTGGTTAGTGCCTGGTGGTAAATTTCCTTAGGGTCGCCTTTTTAAAATTATTTTGTACTGAACACGATGCTATGCGATGTAATCAAGGGTCATTGGAGAAGGGTAAAATTTTTGCCTTCCTCTTCACCCTTGGGCGCTGTTTTTTTCTTTGTGGCCAAAAAGGTGGTTATTGAGGGCCGTGTTTTGATTATCGCCTCCTGAATAAGATCACTGTGAAATATCAATTTCTGTTACCCTTGTTTTTTGACTGTTTTCCAGAGTGAAAAGGCTAGTTGGTTTACCAAGCTTGACCTCCAGGGGGGCGTTTAACCTTATTGGGATTAAGCCGGGGAATGAATGGAAGTGGGTTTTAATACCCCAGAGGGGCTTTTGAGTACTAGGATGCCTTTTGGGCTACTAATGCTCCTTCCGTCTTCCAATCTTATGAATGATATTTTCAGGATTTTGTGGATAAATTTTGATTGTTTATTTGGTTGATTTTTTGATTTTTTCCCAAGGGACTGGGACTCTCATGTAAAAACATGTTGGGGGGGTGTTCCAGATTTTGAGAGAGAATGCATGTTGTGAAGGGATCAAAGTGTCTTTTTTGGCATAAATGGTTTTTTTCTGGGATTCATTTTGTTCCATTTGTTTTTGAAAACTGGTCAAGGTTCAAGCCTCTGGGGATTGGGTCCAACCTACTTCATTAAAGGCCTTAAGAGATTTTGGGTTTTCCCAAATTTTTTTTTTTGTAAAATTTTTGGTAATTTTCCGGTTTGTTAAACCATTGATGTTTGACCAAAAAGGGTTTGATGTGGTGAATTCCCTCCTGAGGCAGTTTCTGCATTTCAGGAATTAAGAAGAGTTTCTTTGGATGTCCTGTTCACGGCAGCCTGATGTTTCTTTTTAAGTTTCAGGGGAGGTTGTTGTTTCTGAATTTGGGGGCAGGTGGTTTTGTCCCAAAGGGATCCAGAGACCTCTAAGGTAAAACCTTGTGCCTTTTTCTCTCGAAACTTTTTCTTAAAACTGAACTTTAATTATGATTGTGGGTAACCCGGGAGTTATTGGCCATGAAGTGGGCTTTGAAGGTGGAGACATTGGCTGGAAGGGGCCAAACATCAGGTTGGTGGCCCTCAACGGCCATAAAAAAAAAACCTGGTTTATCTCGAATTAACCCCAAGCGACTTAATCCTGGGCCCAGGCAGGGGGGCCCTTGTTTTTCACACTTTTTTAATTTTGTGGTTTCTTTTCTTCCTGGCACTAAGAATTTTAAGGCGGATGCCCTCTGTAGTTTCTTTGGGATTCTCCTGAGTTTTCGACCTGCTGTTATTTTGAAAGGGGTGTAGTTCTTTCCGCCATCTCGCCCAATTTGGCTGGCTCGGGGAAGGGTGTCAGGAGGATAAACCTGAGCGCTGCCCTTTGGGAAATTGTTTGTCCCAGCCCAGTGGAAGAAAGAGTGTGTTGTCTGATATTCATTGTTCCGGTTGGTGGTCATCCCGGGATTTTTGGTACCAGAAAACTTGGTGGGGGCCTTTTGGTGGGCCTCTTTGCTCGTGGGGGCAGGACTTTGTGCGTCCTGGGGACTTTCTTCATTCCAAGCATTGCTCTCGCTCTATTTGGGTTGGGGGTTTTGGATGCCTTACCTGTGCCCAAGAGGCCTTTGGGAAACCTATCTTTATGGTTTTTTATTTCCGACCTCCTGTTCCCCGAGAAATGACCTTTTATCTGGATAATCTGTGATAGGTTTTCCAAGATGATACATTTGGTGCCATTCTAAGTTGCCTTCCTCCTCCAGTTGGTTGCCTTTTGTTCCTTCGCACTGATTCGGTTGCAGGGCCCAATTCCGGGGAACATTGGTCGGGACAGACGGTCCAGTTTGTTTCCAGATTTTGGAGGAATTTTGTTCTAAACTTGGTGTTAAAATTATCTTTCTTCTCGCATTTCTTCTGAGACCAGGAACAAAACCAAAGAGAAAAACCAAAACCTTTTGGAGACTTTTTTGAGATGTTTTGTGTCTGCTGATAAGTTGACGGGTTCTTTTTTGCCTTTGGCTGAGTTTGCTCTTAATTAGGGCTAGCTCTGCCACCTTGATGTCTTTCATTTTTCTTGAATTTGGGTTTCACCCTCGTTTTCTTCAGGCAGGTGGAGGCTTTGTTTGTCGGGTGTTGAATTGTTGTGGAGCGAATGCGAGATTTGGGAACAGGGAAATGAAGAGGTTGTCTCTCTTCAAGGAAGGCCCAGCGGTTTCCCCAGCCAGGGACTGATGGTCCTCGGTTTAATGTGGGGGACTTGGTTTTGGTTGTCCTCAAGAAATATCCCTATGGGGGTTGAATCTCCAAGTTTAAGCCTAGGTTCATTGGACCTTATAAGATATGGAGAATCTTAATCCGGTTTCTTCGTTTGCTTCTTTTCCCGGGACATTTAAGTCCATGTTCCAAAGTCTTATTGAAGAGGTTTGTTGAGCCAGTGGTTTTTATGGCTGCGCCTTCCCCGACCGTTTTGGTTGAGGGCAATCTGGAAGGGATGTGGTTTGAGAAAATATTGGATTCTCTTTTACTAGACGGAAAACCCCCAGTATTTGGTTAAGTGGGGGAGGTTATGGTCAGGAGGACAATTTTGGGTGTTTGCTTCGGACTTTCCCTGGTAGGAGACTGATCCGTTTCCTATCACGAGCTCATCCTGACGGCCTGGTTGCACAAGTGAGGGTTCTGTGCCCCTCCTCAAGGGGGGGGGGGACTGTTGTGAAGGGTTTTTGAGATGGTTTCTGAGCAGAGGCTCCCTCTGGGGTTAAAAGACAGTACTGAACCTTCAGCGAGGAATGGCAATCTGGGATCATTGGCTGGGACTGATATAAGGGGAAGGTTCCCTCCCATGAGGGGTTTTTGTGTCAATTGAAATTTGGTTCATTTGCAAGTTTGCTGGGGTCTTGCCTGGTCTGTGCTTTCAGATAAGATATTTTTTGTTTTTTTTTTGCTTGCTTTTTGCATTTGTTTTCTGCACTTTTGGAGTTCAACCGGGTCCCCTCCTGGGGCCTGTGCCCTCGCGTTTATCTGTAGCCAGTGTTATTTGTTCATTTGCTTTTTCTGTTTTTTTTTAGTGGTGCGGCTTGGTTTTGTTACACCAGAGATTGATTTAGGTGGATGAGATGTGTGATCTCAGGTTTTTGGCAACCCGGAAGTAATGGGTATTTTAAGGGTTTTTTGGTTTGCAGTCGAATTTTTCCTGTACTTTCTGTCTAGAAGATTGGGCCCCAGTGTTTGCTCATTCTATTTTTGTCGGTGTCCGTGCTTTTCTTCTTGTTAAACCCGCCATTACTTTGTTTGGGGGCTTCCTATTTTTTTTTGGGGATCTGCCCCGGGGCAGATAGCTTTCTTTCTTTCTGCCCTTTAGGTGTAGTTATCTCTCGGGCTGTGCGAGGGTCTAGGTTTTTAACGTAGGAACGCTCCACTGCTTACCTCTTTTTGTGTGGTTGTTCAGGTTATGCAATTCCAATAGGTTCAAAGCCTCTCTGGGTATTACCGTTTTTGCTTTTTATTCTTCAGCTTTCTAAACATAACAGGGTTGTCAATGTGTTTTATGAACTCCTGTTTTTTTACCTCTCCCCAGTCGGAAAGATGTCCCCGACTTTTGGCTGATTTTTTGATGTATTTAGTGAGAGTAAATCTGGTCCTTGCCCCCGATAGGAGTTATGATTTTTTCCCGATTGAGTTGGTCCCGCTTGTAAATTTCCAGGGTTGGTCTTTCAATTTATCTGTACCCGGCATGATGCTTTCGATGTTTATAAAAAGAGGCTTTCGAAAAGGGTCATTCAGACCATCCTGTTCCCCCTTTGGGGCCCCGGTTTTTTCTTTTATGGCCAAGAAAGTGGCTCATTGAGGCCTTGTATTAAATATGTCTCCTTAATAAGATCCGGTTAAAATTTCTATCCTTACCCCTGATTTCTGATTTGTTTTCAGAGTGAAAGGTGCCGTTGGTTTACCAAGCTTGCCCCTTGGGGGGGCGTATAATTTATTCGCTTCAAGACGGAAGATGAATGGAAAAGGCCTTTTATACCCTGAGGGGCATTTTGGTACTGTGATACCTTTTGGGCTCACTAATGCCCCTTCCGTTTCCAGTATTCTTGGATTGATATTTTCCGGGACTTGTTGGATAAGTTTCTGATAGTTTATTTGGACGATATTTTGATATTTTCCATTGACTAGAATTCTTATGTGGAACATGTTCGGAGCGTATTCCGGATTTTGAGAGAGAATGTTTGTATGTTAAGGGATCGAAATGTCTCTTTGGAGTACAGAAGGTTCGTTTTTGGGATTCATTTTTGTCCCCGTCTGCTATTGAAATGGACCCAGTCAAGGTTTCAGGCCATTTGTGATTGGGTTCAGCCCACTTTTCATAGAAATCATAGAATCATAGAATGGTAGAGTTGGAAGGGACCTCCTGGGCCTTCTGGCCCAAACCCCCCCTGCTCAAAGCAGGATTCTCTAAATCATCCCAGGCAGATGTCTATCCAGCCTCTGTTTGAAGACTTCCATTGAAGGAGAACTCACCACCTCTCGTGGCAGCCTGTTCCATCATTGATCACTCTAACTGTCAAAAAGTTTTTTTCTAATATCTATCTGTGTCTCCTCCCATTCAGTTTCTCCCATTGCTTCTAGTCTTTCCTTGTGCAAATGAGAATAAAGATAAAACCTTCTACAATGTGACAGCCCTTGAGATATTTGTAGAAGCTATTAAGTCTCCTCTCAGTCTTCTTTTTTGCAAGCTAAACATTCCAAATCCTGCAACCGTTCCTCATAGACATGGTTTGCAGAACGGTCACCATTCTGGTGGCTCTTCTCTGAACTTGCTCAGTTTGTTGATGTCTTTTTTAAAATGTGGTGCCCAAAACTGGACACAGTATTTTCCCGATGAGGTCTGACCAAAGAGGAGTAGAGGGCAATAATGACCTCAGTGATCTAGACTGTATGCTTCTGTTGATACATCTAGAATTGCATTTGCCTTTTTTGCTGCTTTCATCACACTGTTGACTCATGTTCAGTCTGTGATCTATTAGTATACCCAAGTCTTTTTCACTTGGTGCTTTACTTAGCCCTATTCCTCCCATTTTGTTATATGCTTTTTTCTTTTTTTTGCCCAGATGTAGTACTTTGCATTTTTCCCTGTTAAAATCCATTCTGTTTGTTGCTGCCCACTGCTCCAGTTTATGTATATTCTTTTTGAATTTCCCCTCTCTTTTTCTCTAGCTTTCACTTCATTGAAAGCTCTTCAGAGATTTTTGGGTTTTGCTAATTTTACGGTAAATTCGGTAGATTCACTTCTGCTCCTGTTCTAAAGGCAACCTGATGTTTCTCTACCATTTCAGCTCGAGATAGATGCTTCTGAGATTGGTGCAGGAGCCGTTTTGTCCCAAAGGGATCCGGAAGCCCTATAAGAGTAACCCTTGTGCCTTCTTCTCTCAATAAAATTTCCCCAGCTGAACGTAATTATGATGTGGGGAATCGGGAATTGGCTATGAAGTGGGTGTTCGAAGAGTGGAGACATTGGTTGTAGGGAGCCAAACATCAAGTTGTGGTCTTCACTGACCACAAAAACCTGATCCATCTCAAATCAGCCAAGCGATTGAATCCCAGAAGGCCAGGTGGGCCTTGTTTTTCACACGTTTTAACTTTGTGGTCTCCTTCCTCCCGGGTACTAAGAATGTTAAAGGCGGATGCCCTCTTTGGTAGTTTCCTTGCGGATTTCTATTGATGTGGTTGAGCCTACTGCCATTCTGAAGGAGGGTGTTGTTCTTTTCGCTGTCTCACCCGATTTGAGACTGGCCCTGAGCAATTTCAGGGGGATAAACCTGAGCACTGCTCTGCGGGGAAATTTTACGTCCCAGACCAGTGGAGAGAAAAAGTTATGTTGAAGTTCATTGCTCTGCATTGGCTGGTCATCCTGGTATTTTGGTACTAGAGATTTGGTGAGTCGATCCTTTTGGTGGCCCACTTTATCTCGCGATGTCAGGAATTTTGTGCAGTCATGTGGGACTTGTTCTCGTTCACAAGCCCTGTTTCGCTCTAGTGGATTTGTTAATGCCACTGCCGGTGCCCAGGAGGCCATGGACCCATTATCTCTATGGATTTTATCTCCGACCTCCCGGTCTCTCAGAGAATGACTGTCATTTGGGTGATCTGTGATAGATTCTCCAAGATGATCCACATCTTGTGCCACTGCCTAAGTTGCAATCCTCTTCCGAGTTGGTACCCTTGTTTTTTCAGCATGTGGTTCGTTTGCACGGCATTCCGGAGAACATTGTGTCTGACAGGGGAGTCCAGTTTGTTTCCAGATTTTGGAGGACATTTTGTTCTAAACTGGGATTTCAGTTGTCTTTCTCCTCTGCATTTCATCCTCAGACCAACGGGCAGACTGAGAGAACAAACCAGACCTTGGAGACTTATTTGAGATGTTTTATGTCTGCGGATCAGGATTACTGGACTCTTTTTTTGCCCCTGGCTGAATTCACTCTTAATAATAGGGCCAGTTCTGCCACTTTAATGTCCCCTTTCTTCTGCAATTCCAGGTTTCATCCTCGATTTTCTTTGGGGCAGAAGGAGGCTTCAGTCTGTCCGGGTGTTGACTCTGTGGTAGAGAGAATGCAGCAGATTTGGGATCAAGCAGTGGATAAGTTGTCTCTCTCTCAGGAGAAGGCCCAACGGTTTGCCAACCGGCATAGGACTGATGGTCCTCGGTTTAAAGTGGGTGACTTAGTTTGGTTGTCTTCAAAGAATATCCCTATGAAGGTTGCGTCTCCAAAGTTTAAGCCAAGGTTCATTGGACATTATAGGATCTTGAAATTCCTTATTCCAGTTTCTTATCGCTTGGCTCTTCCAGGGACGTTTAAGATTCATAACTAGTGTTGAGCATTCCGATACCGCAAATATCGGGTTTCAGCCGATATTCGCGGAATCGGAATTCCGATTCTGAGTTCCGATATTTTTTGCATATCGCATACCGGAATTCGAATTTTCCTGTAAAGTATATGTGGAGTTCCTGTGTCACAGAAGGAAGTACGTGACACAGGAACTTGCCGAAAGTGTCACTGTCAGTGTCGGTCGGGTCTGTCAGGAGTCAGAACTCAGCACTTACCTGGCAGAAGATCCCCGGTGGTCACGTGCAGCTTCTCGCGATAACTGCATGTGACTGCCGGGTACTGGGTAATCTAGGCCAGCTGTACTCTCGCAACAGCTGGCCGTAAAGAAGTCCGGATGACGTCACCGCCGGGAATCTCCTCCGGTAAGCAGCTCTGCTGTGTCTGGATGTCAGGCTGAGCCTGGCATCCAGATGTAGCAGAGCTGGACTCGTCGTGGGACCCTCGTTATCTTGGACTACGTCGGATAGGGAGTATTTGTGTTGGTTTGTTATTTTTTTTTTTTTTTTACAGGAGATCGATGGTGTCGCAGGTTGAGAGTACAATAAAAAATAAAGAAAACTGTTGTGTATTATTTCATTAAAAGACTATTCTTGCTGTGTATTTTTTTAAACATTTACAACCTTTATGATTAATAATGGATCGGTGTCTTATTGACGCCTCTCCATTATTAACCGGGCTTATTGTCACCGTTCAATCAAAGGTGACATTAACCCCTTATTACCCCACTTGCCACTGCTACAGGGCAAGTGGGAAGAGCCGGGTAAAGTGCCACAATTGGCGCATCTTTGGATGCGCCAATTGTGGGGCTGCTGCAGCCTGGCATTTTTAGGCTGTTGAGAGCCAAAATCCATGGGCCTTGACAGTCTTTTAATACCAGGCCACAGCAGTCTGCTTTTTACTTGGCTGGTTAACAAAAATAGGGGGACCCCCACGCCATTTTTTTTTTTTGCCGTGGCCTGGTATTATCAGGCTTGCAAGGTTCATGGATCTTGAATCCTTAACAGCCTTAAATACCAGGCCTCAGTAGTCTGCTTCATCTGGCTGGTTAACATAAATAGGGGAACCCCACGCCATTTTTTTTCGAGGGGATCCCCTATTTTTGTTAATCAGTTCAGGTCAGCCGGGATTCCCTCTGACGTCACTGATGCTGAGCGGACCTGAACTGATTAGCCTGGGAAGCAATCAATTACGCTTCCCAGCTAATCACTTCCTCTCCTGTCAGCCGGGAGAGGAGCTCATTCATTCGGGGGTTTACTGCGAGGCTGGCAGCATTAGCTGCGGTCCCTGCAGTAAACGTTAACCCTTTCAGAAGGATGACATCGGGGGACCTGACTGAACAATGGATAGGTAAGAATAATGTTGCTTTATTATTTTATTTTTATTACCGGTGAACAAGGGCTTCAAATGGATTTACCTGGAAAATAAAATATGGTCAAAAACTGTTTCATTATTTCATTAAAATGATTTTTAATTAAAGTGTGTGTTAGGGTTCGAGTTCCCGCTGCTGCACAAGGAGAGTCTCGAACCAGTCCTGCTGCGGTTCCCCATCCATCTCCGACCGCAGTGGAGCCTTCTCTGCAGAGACGTCGGTCCCAGCATCTTGCCCATTCCAATACTGTACAGAGACTTGCTGCTGCCCCTCCTGGATCTTCTATTATAGCCAGCGCTGGAGCAGACATCTTTGGGACTAAGTCCTGCGTTTCCTCTTCTGAGCATGCCCAGCTCCTATTGGTCTGCCAGGAAGGTCCTGAAACTGCATGTGTTTTGGAACAGTTTCTCATTGGTCCTTTTTCTGGCAGGTCCTGTAGCTGTTGCTATAAAAGGGTGGCATGGCTGGGCCGCCATGTGCTAGTATCAATTGCATTATGAGCTTTGCGCCAGTGTGATCATGTACACATGTGGTTAGGGCTCGGCTGGAATAAGCCCCTAGAATACCGGCTTCTCTGGTGAGGAGATTTGGGTGCACGTGGTTGGGGCTTGGCTGAAATAAGCCCCTAGAATACCGGCTTCTCCGGTGAGGAGATTTGAGTGCACGTGGTTAGGGCTTGGCTGAAATAAGCCCCTAGAATACCGGCTTTGCCGGTGAGGAGATTGCTTGATTGCGTTGCTGTCTGCATGATCACGGACTGCTATCCGCACAGCAGTTATCTGTGTATCCCTGTGAGTCTAACAGGACACAGTCTTTTTCTCAGCGGCTCTGTGACGCAACATGGTTCGCATTATAACGCTGGTTCAGCGCCCTAGCGTTTTACTTTGCGGCTCACTGAAGTTAAGTGAGTTCGTACTTATCGCCATATAGCGCTGTGGCATTCCCGCTAGCGGCGCTGGGGATTAACAGAGTTCGCACTAACTGTCACAGCGCGCTACGGCATTTATTTTAGCGACTCTGCGGGATAACAGAGTTCGCTACTTTCGCCATCTTACTAGCAGCGGGCTTCGCCTGCACGGTGGACCCCGGACTGCGAACGCACCTCTCTACAATATCTATTAGGTGCGTTCCACAGACCCTAACAGTGTGTGTGTTTGATTTTTATTTCATTCAATAGGATTAATAATTGAGAGTTATCTAGTTGACAGCTCTCAATTATTAACCTGGCTTAAAGTCACCTTCCAATAGCAAGGTGGCTTTAACCCATTATTAACCCATTCGCCACCGCTACAGGGCAATGGGAATAGACGGGCTAAGTGCCAGAAAGGGCGAATATAATTATAGATTTGCCTTTTCTGGGGTGGCTGGGGGCAGATGTTAGTGGCCAGGGGGGGCACTAAATAAATGCACCCTCCCTAGGCTATTATTATCTGCCCCCACTCGCTGGCTTTGTCTGGTTGAGAAAATAGCGCGGGAGCCCATGCATTTTTTTTCAACAATTTTATACCTCATATATATATATATACATGTCATTGTGATACATATATATATATATATATATATATATATATATATATATATAGTGCCTACAAGTAGTATTCAACCCCCTGCAGATTTAGCTGGTTTGATAAGATGCAAATAAGTTAGAGCCTTCAAACTGCAAACGAGAGTAGGATTTATTAACAGAAGCATAAATCCTACAAACCAAAAAGTTATGTTGCTCAGTTGAATTTTAATAAATTTTAAACATAAAAGTGTGGGTCAATTATTATACAACCCCTATGTTTAATATTTCGTGGAATAACCCTTGTTTGCAATTACAGCTAATAATCGTCTTTTATAAGACCTGATCAGGCTGGCACAGGTCTGTGGAGTTATCTTGGCCCACTCCTCCATGCAGATCTTCTCCAAGTTATCTAGGTTCTTTGGGTGTCTCATGTGGACTTTAATCTTGAGCTCCTTCCACAAGTTTTCAATTGGGTTAAGGTCAGGAGACTGACTAGGCCACTCCAACACCTTGACTTTTTCCCTCTTGAACCAGGCCTTGGTTTTCTTGGCTGTGTGCTTTGGGTCGTTGTCTTGTTGGAAGATGAAATTACGACCCATCTTAAGATCCTTGATGGAGGAGCATAGGTTCTTGGCCAAAATCTCCAGGTAGGCCTTGCTATCCATCCTCCCATGGATGCAGACCAGATGGCCAGGCCCCTTGGCTGAGAAACAGCCCCACAGCATGATGCTGCCACCACCATGCTTGACTGTAGGGATGGTATTCTTGGGGTCGTATGCAGTGCCATCCAGTCTCCAAACGTCACGTGTGTGGTTGGCACCAAAGATCTCGATCTTGGTCTCATCAGACCATAGAACCTTGAACCAGTCTGTCTCAGAGTCCTCCAAGTGATCATGAGCAAACTGTAGACGAGCCTTGACATGACGCTTTGAAAGTAAAGGTACCTTACGGGCTCATCTGGAACGGAGACCATTGCGGTGGAGTACGTTACTTATGGTATTGACTGAAACCAATGTCCCCACTGCCATGAGATCTTCCCGTAGCTCCTTCCTTGTTGTCCTTGGGTTAGCCTTGACTCTTCAGACAAGCCTGGCCTCGGCACAGGAGGAAACTTTCAAAGGCTGTCCAGGCCGTGGAAGGCTAACAGTAGTTCCATAAGCCCTCCACTTACGGATGATGCTCCCAACAGTGGAGACAGGTAGGCCCAACTCCTTGGAAAGGGTTTTGTACCCCTTGCCAGCATTGTGACCCTCCACGATCTTGTCTCTGATGGCCTTGGAATGCTCCTTTGTCTTTCCCATGTTGACCATGTATGAGTGCTGTTCACAAGTTTGGGGAGGGTCTTAAATAGTCAGAAAAGGCTGGCAAAAGAGATCATTAATCCACACATGTGAAGCTCATTATTCTTGGTGCCTGAACTACTTCTTAAAACTTTAGGGGGACCAAACAGAAGTCTTGTGGTTTGAGGGGTTGAATAATAAATGACACTCTGAATTAACTTTTAACGTTTTTAAAAAAAAAAAAAAAAAAAATTTAAAACAAAATTTTTGCTGCAGTGCATTTCCCACTTCCAGGCTGATCTACAGTACAAATGTCACAATGCCAAGTTAATTCCGCATGTGTCAACCAGCTAAATCTGCAGAGGGTTGAATACTACTTGTAGGTACTGTATTTATAGTACATACACTTCTACAGACATGGCCAAAAGTTTTGAGAATGACACAAATATTAATTTTTACAAAGTCTACTGCTTCACTTTTTCTAATGGCAATTTGCATATACTCCAGAATGTTATAAAGAGTGATCAGCTTAACAGAAATTACTTGCAAAGTCAATATTTGGCTAGAAAATGAACTTTATCCCCCAAAACACATTTCAACATCATTGCAGCCCTCCTTAAAAGGACCAGCTAACCTCTTTTCAGTGATTGCTCCATTAACACAGGTGTGGGTGTTGATGAGGACATGGCTGGAGATCAATCTGTCATGATTAAGTAAGAATGACACCACTGGACACTTTAAAATGAGGCTGGTGCTTGGCATCATTGTTTCTCTTCTGTTAACCATGGTTATCTCTAAAGAAACACGTGCAGTCATCATTGCAATGCACAAAAATGGCCTAACAGGGAAGAGTATCGCAGCTAGAAAGATTGCACCTCAGTCAACAATCTATCGCACCATCAAGAACTTCAAGGAGAGAGGTTCCATTGTTGCAAAAAGGCTTCAGTGCGCCCAAGAAAGTCCAGCAAGCGCCAGGACCGTCTCTTAAAAGTGTTTCAGCTGCGGGATCGGGCTACCAGCAGTGCAGAGCTTGCTCAGGAATGGCAGCAGGCAGGTGTGAGTGCATCTGCACGCACTGTGAGGCGGAGACTCTTGGAGCAAGGCCTGGTCTCAAGGAGGGCAGCAAAGAAGCCACTTCTCTCCAGAAAAAACATCATGGACAGACTGATATTCTGCAAAAGGTACAGGCAGTGGACTGCTGAGGACTGGGGTAAAGTTATTTTCTCTGATGAATCCCCTTTTCGATTGCTTGGGACATCAGGAAAACGCCTCATTCGGAGAAGACAAGGTGAGCGCTACCACCAGTCTTGTCTCATGCCAACTGTTAAGCATCCTGAAACCATTCATGTGTGGGGTTGCTTCTCAGCCAAGGGAATCGGCTCTCTCACAGTCTTGCCTAAAAACACAGCCATGAATAAAGAATGGTACCAGAATGTCCTCCAAGAGCAACTTCTCCCAACCCTCCAAGAGCAGTTTGGCGATCAACAATGCCTTTTCCAGCATGATGGAGCACCTTGCCATAAAGCAAATGTGATAACTAAATGGCTCAGGGAACAAAACAGAGATTTTGGGTCCATGGCCTGGAAACTCCCCAGATCTTAATCCCATTGAGAACTTGTGGTCAATCATCAAGAGACGGGTGGACAAACAAAAACCTAAAAATTCTGACAAAATGAAAGCATTGATTGTGCAAGAATGGACTGCTATCAGTCAGGATTTGGTCCAGAAGTTGATTGAGAGCATGCCAGGGAGAATTGCAGAGGTCCTGAAGAAGAAGGGTCAACACTGCAAATATTGACTTGCTGCATTTACTCATTGTAACTGTCAATATAAACTTTTGTTACTCATATGTTTGCAATTATTATATTTCTGTCTGTGATAAAAACATCTGTCAAACACACATAAAAACCAGAGGGCAGCAGATCATGTGAAAATATAATATTTGTGTCATTCTCAAAACTTTTGGCCATGACTGTACATAGTATAAAAGCCGTTAATTCAATTGCCGGCTTTTGTGAAATTACAGACCCGACATGAAATGACACATTGTTAGGGCTGGCGGAACGCACAAAATAAATATAAATAATAAGTGCGTTCGCAGCCCGGGGTCCACCGTGCAGGCAGAGCCTGCTGCTAGTAGGATGGCAGTATGACGAACTCTGTTACTTCACAGAGTCGCAACTATGGACACTGTGGCCCTATATGGCGGTATAAGCGAACTCTTTTACTCCACAGAGTCACTAAGGTAGAAACGCAGAAATATGGACTGTGTCCTGTTAACTCCACAGGTATGCACAGACAACTGCTATGCGGACAGCAGTCCGTAGTAACGCAATCAGCAACGCAATCAGACAATCTCCTCACCGGAGAAGCCGGTATTCTAGGGGCTTATTTCAGCCGAGCCCTAAACACGTGCATACAATCTCCTCACCGAAATATCAATATCCGTTACCCTTGATTTCTGACATGTTTTCCAGGGTGAAAAGTGCTACTTGGTTTACCAAGCTTGACCTCAGGGGGGCATATAACCTTATTCGCATTAAACACGGGGATGAATGGAAGACAGCGTTTAATACCCAGAGGGGCATTTTGAGTACCTAGTGATGCCCTTTGGGCTCACTAATGCTCCTTCCATCTTCCAGTCCTTAATGAATGACATTTTCAGGGATTTTGTGGTCAAGGTTCAGGCCATCTGTGATTGGGTCCAACCTACTTCATTAAAGGCTCTTCAGAGATTCTTGGGTTTTGCCAATTTTTATCGTAAATTTATTGGTAATTTCTCTGTTATTGTTAAACCATTGACTGATTTGACCAAAAAGGGTTCTGATGTGGTGAATTGGCCTCCTGAGGCAGTCTCTGCGTTTCAGGAACTTAACAGAGATTCACTTCTGCTCCTGTTCTACGGCAGCCTGATGTTTCTCTGCCATTTCAGGTGGAAGTTGATGCCTCTGAAATTGAGGCAGGTGCCGTTTTGTCCCAAAGAGATCCTGAGACCTCTAAAAGTAACCCTTGTGCTTTTTTCTCTCGAAAATTTTCTCCAACTGAACGTAATTATGACGTGGGTAATCGGGAGTTATTGGCCATGAAGTGGGCTTTTGAAGAGTGGAGACATTGGCTGGAGGGAGCCAAACATCAGGTGGTGGTCCTCACGGACCATAAGAATCTGGTTTATCTGGAATCAGCCAAGCGACTTAATCCTAGACAGGCCAGGTGGGCCTTGTTTTTCACACGTTTTAATTTTGTAGTTTCCTTTTTTCCTGGCACTAAGAATGTTAAGGCGGATGCCCTCTCGAGGAGTTTCCTTGCGGACTCTCCTGAGTTATCTGATCCTGCTGTTATTTTGAAAGCGGGTGTAGTTCTTTCCGCCATCTCGACCAATTTGAGACTGGCTCTGGAGGGTTGTAAGGAGGATAAACCCGAGCGCTGCCCTGTTGGGAAATTGTTTGTCCCAGACCAATGGAAGAAGAGTGTGATGTTTGAGATTCATTGTTCCGCGTTGGCCAGTCATCCCGGAATTTTTGGTACCAGAGACTTGGTGAGTCGGTCCTTTTGGTGGCCTACTTTGTCTCGTGACGTCAGGGAGTTTGTGCAGTCCTGTGGGACTTGCTCTCGCTCCAAGCCTTGCTCTCGCTCTAGTGGTTTGTTGATGCCATTGCCTGTGCCCAAGAGACCATGGACCCATATCTCAATGGATTTTATTTCCGACCTCCCTGTTTCTCAGAGAATGACCGTTATCTGGGTGATTTGTGATAGGTTTTCCAAGATGATACATCTTGTGCCATTACCTAAGTTGCCTTCCTCCTCCGAATTGGTCCCTTTTTTCTTTCAGCACGTGGTTCGGTTACACGGCATTCCTGAGAACATTGTGTCTGACAGAGGAGTCCAGTTTGTTTCCAGATTTTGGTGGACTTTTTGTTCTAAACTTGGTGTTCAATTATCTTTCTCCTCTGCTTTTCTTCCTCAGACCAATGGAGAAACTGAGAGAACAAACCAGACATTGGAGACTTATCTGAGATGCTTTGTGTCTGCTGATCAAGATGACTGGGTCTCTTTTTTGCCTTTGGCTGAGTTTGCTCTTAATAATAGGGCAAGCTCTGCCACTTTGATGTCTCCATTTTTCTGCAATTTTGGGTTTCACCCTCGATTTTCTTCTGGACAGACGGAGGCTTCTGTCTGTCCGGGTGTTGACTCTGTTGTGGAGCGTATGCAGCAGATTTGGGACCAGGTAGTGGAGAGGTTGTCCCTCTCTCAGGAGAAGGCCCAGCGGTTTGCCAACCGGCATAGGACTGATGGTCCTCTGTTTAAAGTGGGGGACTTGGTCTGGTTGTCCTCAAGAAATATCCCTATGAGAGTTGCATCTCCTAAGTTTAAGCCTAGGTTCATTGGACCTTATAAGATCATGGAGATTCTTAATCCTGTTTCCTTTCGTTTACTTCTTCCAGGGACATTTAACCCTTACTGTCCAATGACGTGCACAGTTCCGGCACCAGGACGGACTGTGCACGTCATGCCTTTGATCTACCACTGCGTGTAAACACGCAGTGGTAGATCAGTGCCGACAGCTGTCACAGACAGCTGACAGGCACGGCAAGCGGTGCGGGGACCTTTGCCGTCGGTCCCCGCACCCACAGCGCTGTGATTGGTCAGTCAATCTGACTGACCAAACACAGCAGCGATCGCGCAGGAAGCTGAAATTTCAGCTTCTCCAGCGCGATCAGTGCAGGAGCCAGCGCTGCAGTGGCCAGGCTTCCTACACTGACAGCCAGGAGCGGAACCCCCACCGCCCCTGGCTGTTAACCCCCTGACTGCTGCGATCCAGCTCGATCGCAGAGCTCAGGGGGGGAGGCAGAGGGTCGGGAGCTCCCTCTGCCTCAGATCGGCGCCCTGCAATGTATTTGCAGGGCCCGATCTCTGCCTTGATGACCCGGGGGTTGTCATGACAACCTCCGGGTCATCTAGCTACGGGAAGCTGCTGTGATCATGGTCACAGCAGCTTTCCCCATAGGTACAATGCTGGAGCATTGCAATGCATTGTAACTGCAATAAAAGTAAAAAAAAGTGAAAGTCCCATAAAGGGACAAGTTAAAAAAAATCATTTTTTTTAAAAAATTGTAAAAAAAAATATTAAAAAATAATTTAAAAAAATCCACTAAAAAATACACATTTTTATGTAATAAAAAAAAAAAATACACATGTTAGGTATCGCCACGTCCGTAAAAATCCCATCTATAAAAGCGTAACCCTAGTTAACCCCTTCAGTGAAAGCCGTAAAAAAAAACACAAAAAAGTAGTAAATTATACTTTTTCCAAGCGGTATCATCATACCGCTTGGAAAAAGTGCAATAACACGCGATCAAAAAGTCAGATATAAATAATCATGGTACCGCTGAAAACGTCATCTTGTCCCGCAAAAAACAAGCTGCTATACAGCATCATCAGCGAAAAAATAAAAAAGTTATAGCTCGCGGAATAAACTGATGCAAAAATAATTATTTTTTCTATAAAATTTTTTATTGTGTAAAAAACGCCAAAACATAAAAAAAATATATAAATGAGGTATCGCTGTAATGTAGTGACCCGAAGAATAAAGCTGCTTTATCAATTTTACCACACGCGGAACGGAGGAAAAAAAAAAAACAATTCCTGAATTGCTGGTTTTTGTTCATTTTGCTTCCACAAAAATCGGAATAGGAAGCGATCAAAAAACGTTATGTGCCTGAATATGGTACCAATAAAAACGTCAGCTCGTCCCGCAAAAAACAAGACCTCAGATAACTCTGTCGGCTGAAATATGGAAAAATTATAGCTCTCAAAATACGGCGATGTAAAAATTTCTTACAAAAAATTATTCCAAAAAAAAGCGTCTTTTAGAATGTGACAGAAGCTAAACATGAAAAAAGGGTATAAATCTGGTATCGCTGTAATCGCACCGATCCGAGAATAAAGTCGCCTAATCACTAATACCGCACGAGGAACGGCGCAAAAAAGAAAACCAATTCTTCACCTTTTGTAGATTTGTTCATTGTGCCTCCCAAAGATCGCAGTAAGGCGATCACAGTGGTTCCCCCCGCATATGGGGTATCAGCGTACTCAGGACAAAATGCACAATAGCTTTTGGGGTCCTATTTTTCCTGTTACCCTTAGAAAAATAAAAATTTGGGGGCAAAAAGGTCATTTTTGTGGAAAAAATATGATTTTTTTATTTTCACGGCTCTACATTATAAACTTCTGTGAAGCCCTTGGGGTTCAAAGTGCTGACCACACATCTAGATAAGTTCCTTGGGGGTCTAGTTTGCAAAATGGGGTCATTTGTGGGGGGTTTCTACTGTTTAGGCACATCAGGGCTCTCCATGCGCGACATGACACCCGCAGACCATTCCATCAAAGTCTGCATTTAAAAACGGTGTTCCTTCCCTTCCGATCTCTGCCATGCATCAAAATAGTGGTTCCCCCCCACATATGGGATATCAGCGTACTCAGGACAAATTGCACAAAAGCTTTTGGGGTCCTATTTCTCCTGTTACCCTTATAAAAATAAAAATTTGGGGGCAAAAAGATTATTTTTGTGGAAAAAAATATGATTTTTTTATTTTCACGGCTCTACGTTATAAACTTCTGTGAAGCACTTGGGGGTTCAAAGTGCTCACCACACATCTAGATAAGTTCCTTGGGGGTCTAGTTTCCAAAATGGAGTCACTTGTGGGGGGTTTCTACTGTTTAGGCACATCAGGGGCTCTCCAAACGTGACATGACACCCGCAGACCATTCCATCAAAGTCTGCATTTGAAAAAGGCGCTCCTTCCCTTTCGAGCTCTGCCATGCGTCAAAATAGTGGTTTACCCCCACATATGGGGTATCAGCGTACTCAGGACAAATTGCACAATAACTTTTGGGGTCCTGTTACCCTTTGGAAAATAACAATTGGGGGTGGAAAGATCATTTTTGTGGAAAAGATATGATTTTTTAATTTTACTGCTCTACGTTATAACCTTCTGTGAAGCCCTTGGGGGTTCATAGCTCTCACCACACATCTAAATAAGTTCCTTGGGGGGTCTAGTTTCCAAAATGGGGTCACTTGTGGGGGGTTTCCACTGTTTAGACACACAGGGGCTCTCCAAATACGACATGGCGTCCAATCTCAATTCCAGCCAAAAAAGTCAAATGGCGCTGCTTCCTTCCGAGCTCTGCCATGCGCCCAAATAGTGGTTTACCCCCACATATGGGGTATCAGCGTACTCAGGACTAATTGCAAATAACTTTTGGGTCCTTTTATCCTTTGGAAAATAAAAATTGGGATGAAAAGATCATTTTTGTGGAAAAAATATGATTTTTAATTTACGGCTCTACGTTATAACCTTCTGTGACGCGCTTGGGGGTTAAAAGCTCTCACAACACATTTAGATAAGTTCCTTGGGGGGTCTAGTTTCCAAAATGGGGTCACTTGTGGGGGGTTTCCACTGTTTAGGCACACAGGGACTCTCCAAATGCGACATGGCGTCCAATCTCAATTCCAGCCAAAAAAGTCAAATGGCGCTGCTTCCCTTCCGAGCTCTGCCATGCGCACAAATAGTGGTTTATCCCCACACATGGGGTATCGGTGTACTCTGGAGAAATTGTACAACAAATATTGTGGTTCATTTTCTCCTGATACCCTTGACAAAATTTAAAAAAATTGTGTCGAAAGAAAAATTTTGGGAAAAAAAGTTAAATGTTCATTTTTTCCTTCCACATTGCTTCAATTCTTGTCAAGTACCTAAAGGGTTAATAAACTTATTGAATGTGGCTTTGAACACGTTGAGGGGTGCAGTTTTTAGAATGGTGTCACTTTTGGGTATTTTCTGTCATATTGACCCCTCAAATTCACTTCAAATGTGAGGTGGTCCCTAAAAAAAATGGTTTTGTAAATTTTGTTGGAAAAATGAGAAATTGCTGGTCAACTTTTAACACTTATAACTTCCTAACAAAAAAAAATGTTGGTTCCAAAATTGTGCTGATGTAAAGTAGACATGTGGGAAATGTTATTTATTAACTAATTTTTGTGACATATCTCTCTGATTTAATGGCATAAAAATTAAAAGTTTGAAAATTGCAAAATTTTCAAAATTTTTGCCATATTTCCGTTTTTTCATAAATAAACGCAAGTTATAGTGAAGAAATTTTACCACTATCATGAAGTACAATATGTCTCAAGAAAACAATCTCAGAATCGCCAAGATCCGTTGAAGCGTTCCAGAGTTATAACCTCATAAAGAGACAGTGGTCAGAATTGTAAAAATTGGACTGGTCTTTAAACTACAAAATGGCTTGGTCATTAAGGGTTAAGATCCATAACGTGTTCCACAAGTCCTTATTGAAGAGGTTTGTCGAGCCAGTGGTTCCTATGGCTGCGCCCCCTGACCCTGTTTTGGTTGAGTGTAATCTGGAGTATGTGGTTGAGAAAATATTGGATTCTCGTTTTTTTAGACGGAAACTCCAGTATTTGGTTAAGTGAAGAGGTTATGGTCAGGAGGACAATTCTTGGGTGTTTGTTTCGGACATCCATGCTAGGAGATTGAACCGTGCGTATCACAGAGCTCATCCTGACCGAACTGGTTGCACAAATGAGGGTTCGGTGACCCCTCCTCAAGGGGGGTACTGTTATGAATGTTTTGGAAATGAATTCTGAGCAGAAGCTCCCTCTGGTGGTTACAAACAGTACTGAACCATTTAATGAGGATTGGCAATCAGGAAGTACAGACTGGCTGGATATAAGGGAGGTTTCCCCCATCATGGTTGCCGGTGATCAATTGTTCTTGTCTCAACGTTGTTTCCTGGTTCACTTGGAAGCTTGCTGAGTCTTGCCTCTTCTTGTGCTCTCAGATAAGATATTTTCTGTTTTTTGTTTTTGTGCTTGCCATTTGCATTTTTCTCTGCATTTCTGTGAGGTTGGCCAGGTTCCCCTCCCCGGGGGGCTTGGTCTCCTCTTGGTTCATCTGGAGCCACTGTTTGTTCATTTGCCTTTTCCAGTTTTTTCTGTGGCTGCGGCTTAGTTTTGTTACACCAGAGAACTAATTTAGGTGGTAGAGGTCGTGTGATCGCAGGTGTTTTTGCAATTAGTAGCATTGGCTTTTTTTAGGGTTTTTTGGAATTGCAGTAAGTACCCTTCCTATCCTTTTCTGTCTAGGCAGATTGGGCCCCAGCGTTTGCTCATACTATTTTCTGTCTGTGTCTGTATTTCTTCTTGTCTAACCGCCATTACATGTTTGGGGGCTTCCTATGTTCTTTGGGGATCTGCTCCGGGGCAGATAGCTTTCCTCTTTCTATCTTTAGGTGTAGTTAGCCTCTCAGGCTGTGACGAGGTGTCTAGGACCAACGTAGGAACGCTCCACGGCTGCCTTTAGTTGTGGTGGTTAGTCAGGGTACTACAATCCAGTAGATTCCAACCTCTTTGGTGTATTGCTGTTTTTGCCTGCTCTCCTGAGCTACCAAAACATAACAGATGCCAGCCTCGCAGTAAACCCCGAATGAATGAGCTCCTTCCCAGCTGACAGGAGAGGAAGTGATTAGTGTGGAAGCTTAATTGATTGCTTCCCACTTTCACTTCAGGTCAGCCGGGGACACCACACGGCATCAGTGATGTCAGAGGGAATCCCGGCTGACCTGAAGTGAAAGTGGGAAGCAATCAATGAAGCTTACCACAGTAATCAGTTCCTCTCCTGTCGCCAGGAGAGGAACTCATTCATTCGGGAGCTTACAGCTGAGCAGGCAGCATTAGCTGCGCTGCTTGGCTGTAAGGCAGTTAACCCTTTGTGAAGGATTACAGCATGGGACCTGACAGAGCGGCAGATAGGTAAGAATAATGTTGTTTTATTATTTTTTCTTTATTACAGGAGACCAAGAGCTTCGCAAGGATTACCAGTTAAATAAACGATGGTCAAAAAAATGTGTTTTTTCATTAAAATTATTTATTCTTCATGTGTGCGTGTTTTTTTTATTTCCTTCAATAGGATTAATAATTGAGAGTTTTCAAATTGACAGCTCTCAATTAGGAACCTGGCTTAAAGTCACCTTTCAATAGCAAGATGGCTTTAACCCATTATTTACCCATTCGCCACCGCTACAGGGCAATGGAATAGACGGGCTAAGTGCCAGAACGGGCGAATCTAATTATAGATTTGCCTTTTCTAGGGTGGCTGGGGGCAGATGTTAGTAGCCAGGGGGGGCACAAAATAAATGCACCCTCCTCGGCTATTATTATCTGCCCCCAATCGCTTGCTTTGTCTGTCTGGTTTAGAAAATAGCGCGGGAGCCGACGCATTTTTTTTCAACGAATTTCCACCTTTATTTAACGCCTACATGTGTGAAATTTTGCACACATACACTCATGTAATTGTTAGTGAAAACCATATATCAAACTGCATGAAATCACATTGTCAACTGTATGTTAACCATGTGTCATTTCATGTCGGGTGGTTCTGTAATTTCACAAAAGCCGGCAATTGAATCAGCGGCTATTTTACTATGTAGAAGTGTATGAACTATAAATATATGTATATATATATACACACATGTCACAATGACATGTATATATATATATATATATATTGTAGGGATCCGCTCTGTAGGCAGAGGCCGGGCACGCAGTAATGAGGCAATTTACAGGCTTTATATCAAAATAATGGTTTACTGTTTCTTCTTATCAGGCAACAAAATATGACAAAACATAAATCACAGTCTTTCAGTAGATCAACATCGTCTTCATGACCCTGGTCATTATCAACACGGACCCTGTCTGTTACTTGCTGGTGTCTCAGGTTCGCAGACACCTCAGAGGCATCTTCCATTAAACACAGTCCTTATGTTCCACTCTGATCCCAATCAGTTTCAGCACGGCTTTCAGGACCGTCCACTCCACTGGCTCAAGCACGCCAGCTTTCCGTCTGCAGTCTGTGCGACATCCCGTCTGGATGTCAGGGAGCTCTGTCCAGCCTGGCAGACTCCCGAGACCCTCACAGTCTCAGCACAGACTCTCCAAGACAGACTCCATCCATCTCCAACTCAATCTCTCTCCATGTGCTAAAACACTGCTTTACATACTTGTAGCCACTCCCCAAGCCTAAGGTATGAAGCACATGATCTGGTCACATGTTCCTGACCTCATCACAGGTCCTTCACACTAACTACAATCACAAGATTGTAACATACATTCTCCCACCACCAGTGGGCAGTGTATTTGTGGTTAGCCAGTCCCACCCAGCTCACAAGCTAACCCTGTAGGTCACCCTTAACAATAACTAGAACTCTTATGGGACTACAAGTCCCAGAACAATATTCCTGACCTACAGCGCAGAGGAACTCTGCGACACATATCTTCCCTTTATAACCCTGCCGGGGATTATCTTATCAGCCACAACATGCCTCAATGCATATCCTGAGGAGCATGCACAGCGCCCCCTAGCTGCATCATGGGTCATTACACCACATACCTCCCCCCTCTGTTCAAACTTGTGGGGTTGAACATTCATTACCCGACCAGAGATCCTTCTCGGTCGTCTCTGCCAGTCAAACCGTCTCAGTTGATTTTGGGCAACATGCAACATCACCTCTTTGTTAGGCCTCCCCCGCCCCCTGCGGTCAGAACATTGGCCTTGTCCTTCTGTCTGTGTCACCAGACCCTTTTTAAACGACCCACCGTCCAAGTGTACCCGTTCACACGACCTTTCTTTCCCTGGCCGCCTCCTACGGTCATGAGACCATCGTCCAGTCGAGGCTACTGGCTGATGTGAGTCCAACCCTCTGTCCTTTCGTCCGCTACAGGGTCTCCCACTTAAGTCACTCAGCCCTGAGCCAACAGAGTCGTCATCTCCTCTAATTCTCATTGCTTCAGACCGTGTACTACCAGTCCCCAGAGAAGCCTCTCGTCTCTCCATATCTCGGGCTGGAAGTAGTCGCCCTCTTTGTTCCAACTCCTGTAGATGTGTGTGGCCCAGCTATGTCAGGCACACATAATCCAGAAAAATGCACAGGAAGGTAACCACAAAAGCTTGATATCCATTCACGTCACTCACACTTTCAGACACACCCATCAGGGGTATAAAAGGGAGTGACACGTAGCAGTCAGTCAGTGTTTTTATTCAAGCCTTGGGAGACTCAGGAGTGAGTCATTCCCAGTGTTCAGTTCTG
>JARQOD010002542.1:0-76319 GCA_033576555.1 Oophaga sylvatica | reverse complement strand
ATGATCCATTGTATAATGGGCCCCGTAAATGCTGCTCCAGTGTCTGCTGTCCCCCATTTACAATGCTCCAGTATAAAATGGGCCCATGGCTGCTGCTCCAGTCTCTGATCTGCCCCATTGACAATGCTCCTGTATGTGTTGGGCCCCATGGATGATGCTCCAGTGTGTTATGGGCCAAAATCATGGTCCATATTATTAATGATTCAGTGTATAATGGGCCCCGTAAATGTTGCTCCAGTGTCTGCTGTCCCTCATATTACAACGCTCCAGTATATGATGGGCCCCTTGGCTGCTGCTCCAGTCTCTGATCTGCCCCATGGACAATGCTCCTGCAATGTAGGGCCCCATGGATGATGCTACAGTGTGTTATGGGCCAAAATCATGGTCCATATTATTAATGATCGAGTGTATAATGGGCCCCATAAATGCTGCTCCAGGGTCTGCTGTCCCCATTTACAATGCTCCAGTATATGATGGGCCCATGGCTGCTGCTCCAGTCTCTGATCTGCCCCATTGACAATGCTCCTGTATATGTTGGGCCCCATGGATGATGCTCCAGTGTGTTATGGGCCAAAATCATGGTCCATATTATTAATGATCCAGTGTATAATGGGCCCCGTAAATGCTGCTCCAGTGTCTGCTGTCCCCCATTTACAATGCTCCAGTATATGATGGGCCCCATGGTTGCTGCTCCAGTCTCTGATCTGCCCCATTGACAATGCTCCTGTATATGTTGGGACCCATGGATGATGCTCCAGTGTGTTATGGGCCAAAATCATGGTCCATATTATTAATGATTCAGTGTATAATGGGCCCCGTAAATGCTGCTCCAGTGTCTGCTGTCCCCCATATACAATGCTCCAGTATATGATGGGCCCCATGGCTGCTGCTCCAGTCTCTGATCTGCCCCATTGACAATGCTCCTGTATATGTTGGGCCCCATGAATGATGCTCCAGTGTGTTATGGGCCAAAATCATGGTCCATATTATTAACCCCTTAACCCCCAAGGGTGGTTTACACGTTAATGACCGGGCCAATTTTTACAATTCTGACCACTGTCTCTTTATGAGGTTATAACTCTGGAACGCTTCAACGGATCTTCGCGATTCTGAGATTGTTTTCTCGTGACATATTGTACTTCACGTTAGTGGTTAAAATTTCTTCCATTAACTTGCGTTTATTTTTGAAAAAAACGCAAATATGGCGAAAATTTTGAAAATTTTGCAATTTTCAAACTTTGAATTTTTATTCCCTTAAAACAGAGAAATATGTCACACAAAATAGTTAAGAAATAACATTTCCCACATATCTACTTTACATCAGCACAATTTTGGAACCTAATTTTTTTTTCTTAGGAATTATAGGGTTAAAGTTGACCAGCGATTTCTCATTTTTACAACAAAATTTACAAAGCCATTTTTTTTAGGGACCACCTCATATTTGAAGTCACTTTGAGGGGTCTATATAACAGAAATATATCCCAAAAGTGACACCATTCTAAAAACTGCACCCCCTCAAGGTACTCAAAACCACATTCAAGAAGTTTATTAACCCTTCAGGTGCTTCACAGGAGCTGAAGCAACGTGGAAGGAAAAAATGAATATTTAACTTTTTAGCCAATAAAAAAAATGATCTATTACAAACTTTTTTTTTTATTTTTCACAAGGGTAAAAGAAGCAAATGGACAGATAAAGTTTTTGTGCAATTTCTCCTGATTACGCCAATACCCCTTATGTGGAGGAAAACCCCTGTTTGGGCACACGGCAGAGCTCGTAAGGGAAGGAGCGCCGTTTGACTTTTTCAAACTAAAATTGGCTGGAATTGAGATTGGACGCCATGTCGTGTTTGGAGAGCCCTGATGTGCCTAAACAGTGGAAACCCCCCACAAGTGACACCATTTTGGAAACTAGACCCCCTAAGGAACTTATCTAGATCTGTTGTGAGCACTTTGAACCCCCAAGTGTTTCACAAAAGTTTATAATGCCTGGGTCTGAAAAATAAAAAATCCTATTTTTTTCCCACAAAAAATATTTTTTAGTCACTAATTTTTTATTTTCCCAAGGGTAACAGGAGAAATTGGACCACAAAAGTTGATGTCCAATTTGTCTTGAGTACGCTGATATCCCATATGTGGGGAGGAACCACTGTTTGGGCGCACAGCAGAGCTCGGAATGGAAGGAGCACCATTTGACTTTTTCCAAACAAAATTGGCTGGAATTGAGATTGGACGCCATGTTGCATTTGGAGAGCCCCTGATGTGCCTATACAGTGGAAACCCCCCACAAGTGACCCCATTTGGGAAACTAGACCCCCTAAGGAACTTATCTATCTTATCTTTGGTGAGCAATTTGAACCCCAAAGTGCTTCACACAAGTTTATAACGTAGAGCCGTAAAATAAAAAAATCATATTTTTTCCACAAAAATGATCTTTTCACCCCAATTTTTTATTTTCCCAAGGGTAACAAGACTCCAAAAGTTATTGTGCAATTTGTCCTGAGTACGCAGATACCCCATATGTGGGGGTAAACCACTGTTTAGGTGCATGGCAGATATTGGAAGGGAAGGAGCGCCGTTCGACTTTTTCAACACAGAATTGGCTGGATGCCAAGTCGTGTTTGGAGAGCTCCTGATCTGCCTAAACATTGGAAACCCCCAACAAATGACACCATTTTGGAAACTAGACCTCAAGGAACTTATCTAGATGTGTGGTGAGCACTTTGAACCCGAAGTGCTTCACAGAAGTTTATAACGTACAGCTGTAAAATAAAAATCTTTTTTTTTTTTACAAAAATGATTTTTTCGCCCCAATATTTTATTTTCACAAGGGTAACAGGAGAAATTGGACCCCAAAAGTTGTTGTCCAATTTGTCCTGAGTACGCTGATACCCAATATGTGGGAGAAAACTACTGTATGGGCACACGTCGGGGCTCGGAAGGGAAGTAGTGACGTTTTGGATTGCAGACTTTGATGGAATGGTCTGGGACGTCATGTCGCATTTGGAGAGCCCCTGATGCACCTAAACAGTGGAAACCCCCCACAAGTGACCCCATTTTGGAAAATAGACCCCACAAGGAACTTATCTAGATGTGTGGTGAGCACTTTGAACCCCAAAGTGCTTCACAGAAGTTTATAACGTACAGCCGTAAAAATAAAAAATCCTTTTTTTTTTACAAAAATTATTTTTTCGCCCCCAATATTTTATTTTCACAAGGTTAACAGGAGAAATTGGACCGCAAAAGTTGTTGTCCAATTTGTCCTGAGTATGCTGATACCCAATATATGGGAGAAAACTACTGTATGGGTACACGTTGGGGCTCGGAAGGGAAGTAGTGACGTTTTGGATTGCAGACTTTGATGGAATGGTCTGGGGGCGTCATGTCGCATTTGGAGAGCCTCTGATGCGCCCTAAACAGTGGAAACCCCCCACAAGTGACCCCATTTTGGAAAATAGACCCCACAAGGAACTTATCTAGATGTGTGGTGAGCGCTATGAAGCCCCAAGTGCTTCACAGAAGTTTATAATGTACAGTCGTAAAAACAAAAAAATCATTTTTTTTTTTAAAAAAAATGATATTTTTGCCCCCAGTTTTTTATTTTCCAAGGGTAACAGAAGAAATAGGCAAATTGCACAATAACTCTTGGGGTCCAGAGTACACTGATACCCCATATGTGGGGGTAAACTACTGTTTGGGCGCATGGCAGAGCTCAGAAGTGAAGGAGCACCGTTTGACTTTTTCAACGCAGAATTGGCTGGAATTGAGATCAGACGCCATGTCACATTTGGAGAGCCCCTGATGTGCCTAAACAGCGGAAACCCCTCAATTCTAACTCCAACCCTAACCCCAAAACACACCCCTAACCTAGTCCCAACCCTAACCACAAACCTAACCCTAACACACCCCTAACCCTAATCCCAACCCTAACCCTAATCCTAACTTTAGCGCCAACCCTAACCCTAACTTTAGCCGCAACCCTAACCCTAATGGGAAAATGGAAATAAATACTTTTTTTTAATTTTATTATTTTTCCCTAACTAAGGGGGTGATAAAGGGGGGGTTTGATTTACTATTTATAGCGGGTTTTTATGATTGGCAGCTGTCACGCTAAAAGACGCTTTTTATTGCAAAAAATAGTTTTTGCATCACCACATTTTGAGAGCTATAATTTTTGTATATTTTGGCCCACAGAGTCATGTGAGGTCTTATTTTTTGCGGAACGAGGTGACGTTTTTATTGGTACCATTTTTGAGCATGTGACATTTTTTGATCGCTTTTTATTTCGATTTTTGGGAGGTTAGAATGAACAAAAACCAGCAATTTATGAATTTCTTTTGGGGAGGCGTTTATACCGTTCCGCGTGTGGTAAAATTGATAAAGCAGTTTTATTCTTCGGGTCAGTACGATTATGGCGATACCTCATTTATATCATTTTTTTATGTTTTGGCGCTTTTATAGAATAAAACCAATTTTATATAAAAAATTATTATTTTTGCATCGCTTTATTCTGTAAGCTATAACTTTTTTATTTTTTCGTTGATGATGCTGTGTTGCAGCTCGTTTTTTGCGGGACAAGATTACGTTTTCAGCGGTACCATGCTTATTTATATCCGTCTTTTTGATTGCGTGTTATTCCACTTTTTGTTCGGCGATATGATGATAAAGCATTGATTTTTTGCTTTGTTTTTTTTTTTTTTTTAAGAGGTTCACTAAAGGGGTTAACTAGTGGGACAGTTTTATAGGGGGGTTGTTACGGACGCGGCGATACCAAATATGTGTACTTTTAATGTTTTGGTTTTTTTATTTACAGGAAAAAATGAATTTATTGGGGAATATTTTTTTTTTTTTTATGATTTTTTTAAACAATTTTTATTTTTATTTTTTTTAACTTTTTTACTTTGTCCCAGGGTGGGACATCACTAAATAGGGTCAGATCGCTGGTGTGACAGTGTGCACAGCACTCTGTCACACCAGCGATCGCTCTGGCATCGCTGCAGGCTTCTCAGTGCCTGCTCTCAGCAGGCACTGAGGAAGCCTCATCCCTGCAGGACCCGGATGGACCCCGGCTCCATCTTGGATCCGGGGTCCTGCAGGGAGGAAGGACCCTCGGAACAGCGCGACACATCGCGCTGCTCTGAGGGTCTCAGGGGAGCGCGCAGGGAGCCCCCTCCCTGCGAGATCCTCCCCTGTGCCCCCGGTACACCCGCGATCATGTTTGATCGCGGTGTGCCAGGGGTTAATGTGCCGGGAGCGGTCCGTGACCACTCCTGACACATAGTGCCGGGTGTCAGCTGTGATAATCAGCTGACACCCGGCCGCTATCGGCTGCACTCCCCCCGGGAGCGCGTCCGATCGCTGGGACGTACTATCCCGTCCATGGTCATATGGGCCCAGGTACCATGGACGGGATAGTACGTCGGATGGCAGTAAGGGGTTAATGATCCAGTGTATAATGGGCCCCATAAATGCTGCTCCAGTGTCTGTTGTCCCCCATTTACAATGCTCCAGTATATGATGGGTCCCGTGGCTGCTGCTCCAGTCTCTGATCTGCCCCATTGACAATGCTCCTGTATATGTTGGGCCCCATGGATGATGCTCCAGTGTGTTATGGGCCAAAATCCTGGTCCATATTATTAATGATCCAGTGTATAATGGGCCCCGTAAATGCTGCTCCAGTGTCTGCTGTCCCCCATTTACAATGCTCCAGTATATGATGGGCCCCATGGCTGCTGCTCCAGTCTCTGATCTGCCTAATTGACAATGCTCCTGTATATGTTGGGCCCCATGGTTGATGATCCAGTGTGTTATGGGCCAAAATCATGGTCCATATTATTAATGATTCAGTGTATAATGGGCCCGTAAATGCTGCTCCAGTGTCTGCTGTCCCCCATTTACAATGCTCCAGTATATGATGGGCCCCATGGCTGCTGCTCCAGTCTCTGATCTGCCCCATTGACAATGCTCCTGTATATGTTGGTCCCCATGGATGATGCTCCAGTGTGTTATGGGCCAAAATCATGGTCCATATTAATAATGATCCAGTGTATAATGGGCCCGTAAATGCTGCTCCAGTGTCTGCTGTCCCGAATTTACAATGCTCCAGTATATGATGGGCCCCATGGCTGCTGCTCCAGTCTCTGATCTACACCATTGACAATGCCCCTGTATATGTTGGGCCCCATGGTTGATGCTCCAGTGTGTTATGGACCAAAATCATGGTCCATATTATTAATGATCCAGTGTATAATGGACCCCGTAAATGCTGCTCCAGTGTCTGCTGTCCCCCATTTACAATGCTCCAGTATATGATGGGCCCCGTGGCTGCTGCTCCAGTCTCTGATCTGCACCATTGACAATGCTCCTGTATATGTTGGGCTTCATGGATGATGCTCCAGTGTGTTATGGACCAAAATCATGGTCCATATTATTAATAGTCCAGTGTATAATGGGCCCGTAAATGCTGCTCCAGTGTCTGCTGTCCCCCATTTACAATGCTCCAGTATATGATGGGCCCCATGGCTGCTGCTCCAGTCTCTGATCTGCCCCATTGACAATGCTCCTGTATATGTTGGGCCCCATGGATGATGCTCCAGTGTGTTATGGGCCAAAATCATGGTCCATATTATTAATGATCCAGTGTATAATGGGCCCCGTAAATGCTGCTCCAGTGTCTGCTGTCCCCCATTTACAATGCTCCAGTATATGATGGGCCCCGTGGCTGCTGCTCCAGTCTCTGATCTGCCCCATTGACAATGCTCCTTTATATGTTGGGCTTCATGGATGATGCTCCAGTGTGTTATGGGCCAAAATCATGCTCCATATTATAAATGGTCCAGTGTATAATGGGCCCGTAAATGCTGCTCCAGTGTCTGCTGTCCCCCATTTACAATGCTCCAGTATATGATGGGCCCCATGGTTGCTGCTCCAGTCTCTGATCTGCCCCATTGACAATGCTCCTGTATATGTTGGGCCCCATGGATGATGCTCCAGTGTGTTATGGGCCAAAATCATGGTCCATATTATTAATGATCCAGGGTATAATGGGCCCCGTAAATGCTGCTCCAGTGTCTGCTGTCCCCCATATACAGTGCTCCAGTATATGATGGGCTCCATGGCTGCTGCTCCAGTCTCTGATCTGCCCCATTGACAATGTTCCTGTATATGTTAGACCCCATGGATGATGCTCCAGTGTGTTATGAGCCAAAATCATGGTCCATATTATTAATGATCCAGTGTATAATAGGCCCCGTAAATGCTGCTCCAGTGTCTGCTGTACCCCATTTACAATGCTCCAGTATATGATGGGCCCCATGGTTACTGCTCCAGTCTCTGACCTGCCCCATTGACAATTCTCCTGTATATGTTGGGCCCCATGGATGATGCTCCAGTGTGTTATGGGCCAAAATCATGGTCCATATTTTTAATAATTCAGTGTATAATGGGCCCCATAAATGCTGCTCCATTGTGTTTGGGTTCAAGTTCCCGCTGCTGCACAAGGGGACTCTTGAACCAGTCCCGCTACGGTCCCCCATTTATCTCCGGCCGCAGTGGAGCATGCTCAGCAGAGACGTCGGTCCCAGCATCTTGCCCATTCCAGTACTGTGCAGAGACTTACTGCTGTTTCTCCTGGATCTTCTATTATAGCCAGTGCTGGAGCAGATGTCTTTGGGCAAAGTCCTGCGTTTCCCCTTCTGAGCATGCCCAGGGTAAGATCTCTCATTGGAGATCAGGGGTCACATGTTCAGGTACTGCAGCAGCTCCTATTGGTCCGCCAGGAAGGTCCTGAAACTGCATGTGTTTTGGAACAGTTTCTCATTGGTCCTTGTTTCTGGCAGGTCCTGTAGCTGTTGCTATAAAAGGGTGGCATGGCTGGGCTGCCATGTGCTAATATCAATTGTCATATGCTTTGCGCCCGTGTGGTCATGCGTGTGTGTGGTTAGGGCCCGGTTGAAATAAGCCCCTAGAATACCGACTTAATCGGTGAGGAGTTTAGTATGCTAGCTGGTCAGGGTCGGTGTCCTAGATGCCCTAGATTACCGGCATAACCGGTGAGGAGTTTGATTGCCGTATTCAGGGCCTTGCATTCAGACGCCATAGATTGCGGGTGTCTCCCGCGAGGACATTAGCGCATCATCACGTTCTATGTTCGCTTAGCAGTCAACTGTGTACCTGGGTGCCTGACAGGACACAGAAGTTTTTCTCAGCTGCTCTGTGACGTAACAGGGTTCGCTTTCAACGCTAGACAGCGCCCTACCGTGTTTATTTTGCGACTCAGTGGTGTTAAGTGAGTTTGCACACATCGCCATATAGCGCTGCGGCACTCCTTCTAGCGGCTCTGTGGAATAACATAGTTCGCACATATAAGCTCGTTACGGCTTTTATTTTGGCGACTCTGCGGGATAACAGAGTTCGCTTATTGTGCCATTTTACTAGCAGTAGGCTCCGTCTGCACGGTGGACCCCGGACTGCGAACGCACCTCTCCATAATATCTATTAGGTGCGTTCCGCAGGCCCTTAACACAGTGTCTGCTGTCCCCCATTTACAATGCTCCAGTATATGATGGGCCCCATGGCTGCTGCTCCAGTCTCTGATCTGCCCCATTGACAATGCTCCTGTATATGTTGGGCCCCATGGATGATGTTCCAGTGTGTTATGGGCCAAAATCATGGTCCATATTAATGATCCAGTGTATAATGGGCCCCGTAAATGCTGCTCCAGTGTCTGCTGTCCCCCATTTACAATGCTCCAGTATATGATGGGCTCCATGGCTGCTGCTCCAGTCTCTGATCTGCCCCATTGACAATACTCTTGTATATATTGGGCCCCATGGATGATGCTCCAGTGTGTTATGGGCCAAAATCATGGTCCATATTATTAATGATCCAGTGTATAATGGGCCCCGTAAATGCTACTCCAGTGTCTGCTGTCCCCCATTTACAATGCTCCAGTATATGATGGGCTCCATGGCTGCTGCTCCAGTCTCTGATCTGCCCCATTGACAATACTCTTGTATATATTGGGCCCCATGGATGATGCTCCAGTGTGTTATGGGCCAAAATCATTGTCCATATTATTAATGATCCAGTGTATAATGGGCCCCGTAAATGCTGCTCCAGTGTCTGCTGTCCCCCATTTACAATGCTCCAGTATATGATGGGCCCCATGGCTGCTGCTCCAGTCTC
Organism: Oophaga sylvatica; assembly: GCA_033576555.1. Taxonomy (NCBI): domain Eukaryota; kingdom Metazoa; phylum Chordata; class Amphibia; order Anura; family Dendrobatidae; genus Oophaga; species Oophaga sylvatica. The sequence goes on along the minus strand of JARQOD010002542.1, from coordinate 67,137 downwards.
TGATCTGCCCCATTGACAATGCTCCTGTATATGTTGGGCCCCATGGATGATGCTCCAGTGTGTTATGGGCCAAAATCATGGTCCATATTATTAATGATCCAGTGTATAATGGGCCCCGTAAATGCTGCTCCAGTGTCTGCTGTCCCCCATTTACAATGCTCCAGTATATGATGGGCCCCGTGGCTGCTGCTCCAGTCTCTGATCTGCCCCATTGACAATGCTCCTTTATATGTTGGGCTTCATGGATGATGCTCCAGTGTGTTATGGGCCAAAATCATGCTCCATATTATTAATGGTCCAGTGTATAATGGGCCCGTAAATGCTGCTCCAGTGTCTGCTGTCCCCCATTTACAATGCTCCAGTATATGATGGGCCCCATGGTTGCTGCTCCAGTCTCTGATCTGCCCCATTGACAATGCTCCTGTATATGTTGGGCCCCATGGATGATGCTCCAGTGTGTTATGGGCCAAAATCATGGTCCATATTATTAATGATCCAGGGTATAATGGTCCCCGTAAATGCTGCTCCAGTGTCTGCTGTCCCCCATATACAACGCTCCAGTATATGATGGGCCCCATGGCTGCTGCTCCAGTCTCTGATCTGCCCCATTGACAATGTTCCTGTATATGTTGGACCCCATGGATGATGCTCCAGTGTGTTATGAGCCAAAATCATGGTCCATATTATTAATGATCCAGTGTATAATAGGCCCCGTAAATGCTGCTCCAGTGTCTGCTGTACCCCATTTACAATGCTCCAGTATATGATGGGCCCCATGGTTACTGCTCCAGTCTCTGATCTGCCCCATTGACAATTCTCCTGTATATGTTGGGCCCCATGGATGATGCTCCAGTGTGTTATGGGCCAAAATCATGGTCCATATTTTTAATAATTCAGTGTATAATGGGCCCCATAAATGCTGCTCCATTGTGTTAGGGTTCGAGTTCCCGCTGCTGCACAAGGGGAGTCTTGAACCAGTCCCGCTACGGTCCCCCATTCGTCTCCGGCCGCAGTGGAGCCTGCTCAGCAGAGACGTCGGTCCCAGCATCTTGCCCATTCCAGTACTGTGCAGAGACTTACTGCTGTCTCTCCTGGATCTTCTATTATAGCCAGTGGTGGAGCAGACGTCTTTGGGACGAAGTCCTGCGTTTCCCCTTCTGAGCATGCCCAGGGTAAGATCTCTCATTGGAGATCAGGGGTCGCATGTTCAGGTACTGCAGCAGCTCCTATTGGTCCGCCAGGAAGGTCCTGAAACTGCATGTGTTTTGGAACAGTTTCTCATTGGTCCTTGTTTCTGGCAGGTCCTGTAGCTGTTGCTATAAAAGGGTGGCATGGCTGGGCCGCCATGCGCTAATATCAATTGTCATATGCTTTGCGCCCGTGTGGTCATGCGTGTGTGTGGTTAGGGCCCGGCTGAAATAAGCCCCTAGAATACCGACTTAATCGGTGAGGAGTTTAGTATGCTAGCTGGTCAGGGTCGGTGTCCTAGATGCCCTAGATTACCGGCATAACCGGTGAGGAGTTTGATTGCCGTATTCAGGGCCTGGCATTCAGACGCCATAGATTGCGGGTGTCTCCCACGAGGACATTAGCGCATCATCACGTTCTATGTTCGCTTAGCAGTCAACTGTGTACCTGTCACGCTGTATAGCAGATATATATATATATGTGATGTCAGTAATCTATATCAAAAGGGCAACATACTATATAACATGCGCATAGATATATGATAACATAGAATTACCTGACAGAATGTCCAGTGGGTCAATACGGAATCCGTTATACGCTGTCTCCGGCTAGAGGGTGACCGGGGTCTATGCTGACCCTAAACTGGGGTCCTAACTAATCCCTCTACCTGGAGGTACTGTTAAAGGTACAGAGGTCCAGGCCACCAGCGTAAACCCTGTCTCCTATCAATCCCTGCCAACTGTAATCTAGTCCTAAGAAGGACCCTGATTACCACCAAAGGGAATGAACAGGTAACGGTTAATGAACAGAAAGACATACAAGAAAGACAAGAAATAAAGTAAATAAAGTCTTACATACAACACTCACACACAGTAGGAACACCTAAGGTCTCAGAGATAAACTATAAGCTGTAAGAGTAAAAACAACTAAGGAGCTCTTAGCTTAAGTATTCTCAGAACCGATCCAGTCTGCTAGACTACATGAATGCTTTCACCGGCATCTAACAAGCAGACTGGCAGGTATATGAAGGAATCTAATTAGAACATAATCAAAAGCAGCCGGGCGAGGCTGAACCTAGTCTTAGCAAAGAGCTAGGTAAAATTAACTCCCTCATTACCAAACACAAAGAAACAGCAACTCAGCTGTGAGAAGTCAGAGTGTGTAATCGCGACGATCCTCGTGGCGATACACCCATGACAGTACCCCCCCCTCTACGAGGGGACTCCGGACCCTCAGGGCCAGGTCTGCCCGGGTGAGTTGTGTGAAAGGTCCGAACCAATCGATCTGCGTTAACATCAGACGCAGGGACCCACGTCCTCTCCACAGGACCATACCCCCTCCAATGAACCAAGTACTGAAGGGATCGGCGACTGAGACGTGAGTCAATGATTTTCGACCCATGAAATTCCACGTTATCATTGACCACCACTGAAGGAGGAGATAGAGGTGACGGTATGACTGGTGCCACATACTTTTTAAGTAATGACTTGTGAAACACATTATGAATTTTAAACGTAGGAGGGAGGTCCAGACGAAATGCCACAGGATTAATTATAGAACTGATCCTGTACGGCCCGATGAATCTGGGACCCAACCTCCAGGAGGAAACTTTAAGTTTTATATTCCTGGTAGACAACCAAACCAGATCGTTCACCTTCAGATCTAGACCAGAAACTCTCCCCCTATCAGCCATCCGTTTGTAACGGTTCCCCGTAACCTTCAGTCTTAACCGATCTGGAACTATCAGTCTCCCTGGAAGTCCCACAGGGGCGTCCCCCTGAGCCCCCAATACCTCCCCCTCAAGCTCAGAGCATACAGCTGACACTACAACTCCCTCCTGAGGAATAGGAACCGGATCATCCGTCCTCCCGGCCCCTGGGAAAGTACGAGATAAGGCATCAGGAAGCAACTTTATTGAGCAGTCATGCGCGATGAGGAGGTAACTCTTTACACCCCTCCTCTGAGAACATCTCCCCAAAGTCCTCCAGAAAAGGAGACAAAGTCCTAGGCACAACCGCACCGATGACTGTGCTCATGCAGTTATTCCTGCAAAATTCACCCCACTGGCTTATCTTTCCGGATTGCCAATCAATCACTGGGTTATGTTTAGCCAACCAAGGAAGTCCCAACACAATAGGAGTAGGTAGACCCTCCAACACATAACAAGACAATTGCTCTTTATGTATTGCCCCTACTCGAAGATCTATGTTATGAACAGCTTGTACCAAGCTACCTTGACCGAGAGGTCTAGAATCAATAGAGACTATAGGGACCGGTTTGGCCAATACACTCAGTTGCATACCATGCACCTGGGCAAACCGAGCGTCCACCAGATTAGCCCCGGACCCACTATCAAGAAAAACAGAAATCCTCTCAGTTCTAGTCCCAATCACCACCTCCGCAGGCACGAGAAACTGAGAGGGATTTGGGGACGAAATACACACTCCCAGGTTAACTCCTTTGCTCAAAGAGGCCCGGGATGGACACCCCCCAACAAAATGTCCCTCTCTCCCGCAAAAGAAACACCTTCTAGTCTTGCGGTGCACCTCCGATTCCCTCCTACAAAAGATGTCCCTCCCAACTGCATGGGTTCCTCAGAACAGACCAGGGGAACCTCAGTATAAGGGACTTTAGTAGTAGGTGGAGTCATCACGGGAGGCGGAGTTACCTCGCGTCTTCCCCGAATTCGTCTATCAATGCGAATAGCGAGGGCCATAGCAGCCTCCAGTGATGGAGGAGAATCATACTGAGCCAACACATCTTTTAATTTGTCAGACAACCCTTGACAAAACTGGCTCCTAAGAGCTGGGTCATTCCACTGAGTATCTGTTGCCCATCTACGGAACTCAGAAGAATATTCCTCCGCTGGACGATTTCCTTGCCGTATTTTACGTAACTTTGTTTCAGCAAGGGAAACTCGATCCGGATCATCATATACCAGACCTAGGGCAGTAAAAAATCGATCCACTGACTGGAGATCTGGGGAGCCTGGAGGAATAGAGAACGCCCAAGATTGAGGGTCCCCTTGTAAGAGCGAGATAACAATTCCCACCCTCTGCTCTTCACTCCCAGATGACCGAGGCCGCAGCCGAAAGTACAATTTACATGCCTCCCGGAAAGTAAAAAATTTGTCCCGCCCACCAGTGAACCTGTCTGGGAGAGCAACCTTAGGTTCAGATCTGGTTTGCTCCGGGGGGGACAAAACCTTGGACTTAATGTCTGCAAACTCCATGGACAACCCCTGCAACTGCCGGGCCAGCTGGGCTACTGGATCCATGACAGCTGGGGAGAATCTTTAGTATGGGCCGGTGAAAATGTCACGCTGTATAGCAGATATATATATATGTGATGTCAGTAATCTATATCAAAAGGGCAACATACTATATAACATGCGCATAGATATATGATAACATAGAATTACCTGACAGAATGTCCAGTGGGTCAATACGGAATCCGTTATACGCTGTCTCCGGCTAGAGGGTGACCGGGGTCTATGCTGACCCTAAACTGGGGTCCTAACTAATCCCTCTACCTGGAGGTACTGTTAAAGGTACAGAGGTCCAGGCCACCAGCGTAAACCCTGTCTCCTATCAATCCCTGCCAACTGTAATCTAGTCCTAAGAAGGACCCTGATTACCACCAAAGGGAATGAACAGGTAACGGTTAATGAACAGAAAGACATACAAGAAAGACAAGAAATAAAGTAAATAAAGTCTTACATACAACACTCACACACAGTAGGAACACCTAAGGTCTCAGAGATAAACTATAAGCTGTAAGAGTAAAAACAACTAAGGAGCTCTTAGCTTAAGTATTCTCAGAACCGATCCAGTCTGCTAGACTACATGAATGCTTTCACCGGCATCTAACAAGCAGACTGGCAAGTATATGAAGGAATCTAATTAGAACATAATCAAAAGCAGCCGGGCGAGGCTGAACCTAGTCTTAGCAAAGAGCTAGGTAAAATTAACTCCCTCATTACCAAACACAAAGAAACAGCAACTCAGCTGTGAGAAGTCAGAGTGTGTAATCGCGACGATCCTCGTGGCGATACACCCATGACAGTACCTGGGTGCCTGACAGGACACAGAAGTTTTTCTCAGCGGCTCTGTGACGTAACAGGGTTCGCTTTCAACGCTAGACAGCGCCTTAGCGTGTTTATTTTGCGACTCAGTGGTGTTAAGTGAGTTTGCACACATCGCCATATAGCACTGCGGCACTCCTTCTAGCAGCTCTGTGGAATAACAGAGTTCGCACATATAAGCGCGTTACGGCGTTTATTTTGGCAACTCTGCGGGATAACAGAGTTCGCTTCTTGTGCCATTTTACTAGCAGCAGGCTCCGTCTGCACGGTGGACCCCGGACTGCGAACGCACCTCTCCATAATATCTATTAGGTGCGTTCCGCAGGCCCTTAACACAGTGTCTGCTGTCCCCCATTTACAATGCTCCAGTATATAATGGGCCCCATGGCTGCTGCTCCAGTCTCTGATCTGCCCCATTGACAATGCTCCTGTATATGTTGGGCCCCATGGATGATGTTCCAGTGTGTTATGGGCCAAAATCATGGTCCATATTAATGATCCAGTGTATAATGGGCCCCGTAAATGCTACTCCAGTGTCTGCTGTCCCCCATTTACAATGCTCCAGTATATGATGGGCTCCATGGCTGCTGCTCCAGTCTCTGATCTGCCCCATTGACAATACTCTTGTATATATTGGGCCCCATGGATGATGCTCCAGTGTGTTATGGGCCAAAATCATGGTCCATATTATTAATGATCCAGTGTATAATGGGCCCCGTAAATGCTACTCCAGTGTCTGCTGTCCCCCATTTACAATGCTCCAGTATATGATGGGCCCCATGGCTGCTGCTCCAGTCTCTGATCTGCCCCATTGACAATACTCTTGTATATATTGGGCCCCATGGATGATGCTCCAGTGTGTTATGGGCCAAAATCATGGTCCATATTATTAATGATCCAGTGTATAATGGGCCCCGTAAATGCTGCTCCAGTGTCTGCTGTCCCCATTTACAATGCTCCAGTATATGATGGGCCCCGTGGCTGCTGCTCCAGTCTTTGATCTGCCAAATTGACAATGCTCCTGTATATGTTGGGCTTCATGGATGATGCTCCAGTGTGTTATGGGCCAAAATCATGGTCCATATTATTAATGATCCAGTGTATAATGGGCCCGTAAATGCTGTTCCAGTGTCTGCTGTCCCCCATTTACAATGCTCCAGTATATGATGGGCCCCATGGCTGCTGCTCCAGTCTCTGATCTGCCCCATTGACAATGCTCCTGTATATGTTGGGCCCCATGGACGATGCTCCAGTGTGTTATGGGACAAAATCATGGTCCATATTATTAATGATCCAGTGTATAATGGGCCCCGTAAATGCTGTTCCAGTGTCTGCTGTCCTCCATTTACAATGCTCCAGTATATGATGGGCCCCATGGTTGCTGCTCCAGTCTCTGATCTGCCCCATTGACTATGCTCCTGTATATGTTGGGCCCCATGGATGATGCTCCAGTGTTTTAAGGGCCAAAATCATGGTCCATATTATTAACTAGCTGTTTCCAGCCAGCTAACGCTCGACACGCTCATTGCTATCTAGTTAACGCTGCTGGTGATTAAACTAAAGTAAATAATGACAACATTCAATTGCGCTTACGCTGGTGGTAAATTAAAATGAAGTTAATAACAATAATAATCATCAAAAATCTGAATAATACTAATGATATATTTTATTCAGTGTGGTAATGTGTGTGGACAGAGCCTCGTGTGGTAATGTGTGGGGACAGAACCTCGTGTGGTAATGTGTGGGGGTGGGATTATGTGTGGTAATGTGGTGGGGGCGGGATTATGTGTGGTAATGTGGTGGGGGCGGGATTATATGTGGTAATGTTGTGGGGGCGGGATTATATGTGGTAATGTGGTGGGGTCGGGATTATGTGTGGTAATGTGATGGGGCGGGATTATGTGGGTGATGTGGTGGGGGGGCGGGATTATGTCTTGTAATGTGGTGGGGGGGCAGGATTATGTGTGGTAATGTGATGGGGCGGGATTATGTGTGGCAATGTGGTGGGGGGGCAGGATTATGTGTGGTGATGTGTGGGGGGCGGGATTGTGTGTGGCAATGTGGTGGGGGGCGGGATTATGTGTTGTAGTGTGGTGAGGGGCCAGGATTATGTGTGGTAATGTGGTGGGGGACCGGGATTATGTGTGGTAATGTGGTGGGGGGTGGGATTATATGTGGTAATGTGGTGGAGAGGCGGAATTATGAGCAGTAATGTGGTGGGGGGTGGGATTATGAGCGGTAATGTGGTGGGGGTGCGGTATTATGAGTGGTAATGTGGTGGGGGGGCGGGATTATATGTGATAATGTGGTGGGGGGCGGGATTATATGTGGTAATGTGGTGGGGTGGGCGGCATTATGTGTGGTGATGTGGTGGGGGGGTGGGATTATGTGTGGCAATGTGGTGGGGGGGCAGGATTATGTGTGGTGATGTGGTGGGGGGGCGGGATTGTGTGTGGCAATGTGGTGGGGGGGGCGAGATTATGTGTCGTAGTGTGGTGAGGGGCCAGGATTATGTGTGGTAATGTGGTGGGGGTGCGGTATTATGAGTGGTAATGTGGTGGGGGGGCGGGATTATATGTGGTAATGTGGTGGGGGGCGGGATTATATGTGGTAATGTGGTGGGGTGGGCGGGATTATGTGTGGTAATGTGATGGGGTGGGATTATGTGTGGTGATGTGGTGGGGGGGCGGGATTATGTCTTGTAATGTGGTGGGGGGGCAGGATTATGTGTGGTAATGTGATGGGGCGGGATTATGTGTGGCAATGTGGTGGGGGGGCAGGATTATGTGTGGTGATGTGGTGGGGGGGCGGGATTGTGTGTGGCAATGTGGTGGTTGGGCGAGATTATGTGTCGTAGTGTGGTGAGGGGCCAGGATTATGTGTGGTAATGTGGTAGGGGGCCGGGATTATGTGTGGTAATGTGGTGGGGGGTGGGATTATGTGTGGTAATGTGGTGGAGAGGAGGGATTATGGGCGGTAATGTGGTGGGGGGCGGGATTATGAGCGGTAATGTGGTGGGGGTGCGGTATTATGAGCGGTAATGTGGTGGGGCGCGGGATTATGAGCAGTAATGTGGTGGGGGGCGGGATTATGAGCATTAATGTGATGGAGGGTGGGATTATGTGTGGTAATGTAATGGGGTGAGATTATGTGTGGTGATGTGGTGGGGGGCGGGATTATGTGTGGTAATGTGGTGGGGGGGTGGGATTATGTGTGGTAATGTGGTGGTAGGGCGAGATTATGTGTGGTAATGTGGGTGGGCTGGATTATGAGCAGTAATGTGGTGGGGGGCGGGATTATGAGTGGTAATGTGGAGGGGGGTCGGGATTATGTGTGGTAGTGTGGTGGGGGGGCGGGATTATGTGTGGTAGTGTGGTGGTGGGCGGGATCATGTGTGATAATGTGTTAGGTGGGCGGGATTATGTTTGGTGATATGGTGGGGGGCGGGATTATGAGAGGTAATGTAGTGGGGGTTGGGATTATGATCTGTAATGTGGTGGGGGGTGGGATTATGAGCTGTAATGTGGTGAGGGGGCAGGATTATGTGTGGTAATGTGGTGGGGGCGGGATTATGTGTGGTAATGTGGTGGGGGGCGGGATTATGTGTGGTAATGTGGTGGGGGTCGGGATTATGTGTGGTAATGAGATGGTGGGCGGGATTATGTGTGGTAATGAGGTGGGGGGTGGTATTATGTGTGGTAATGTGTTAGGGGCGGGATTATGTGTGGTGATGTGGTGGGGGGGTGGGATTATGTGTAGCAATGTGGTGGGGGGCGGTATTATGAGCAGTAATGTGGTGGGGGGGCGGGATTATGAACGGTAATGTGGTGGGGGGCGTATTATGAGTGGTAATGTGGTGGGGGGGCAGGATTATGTGTGGTGATGTGGTGGGAGGCGGGATTATGAGCGGTAATGTGGTGGGGTGTGGGATTATGAGCGGTAATGTGGTGGGGGGGCGGGATTATGTGTGGTAATGTGTTGGGGGGCGGGATTATGTGTGGTAATATGTTGGGGGGCAGGATTATGTGTGGTAATGTGGAGGGGGCGGGATTATGTGTGGTGATGTGGTGAGGGGAGGGATTATGTGTGATAATGTGGAGGGGGGCGGGATTATGTGTGGTGATGTGTTGGGGGGGCGGGATTGTGTGTGGTGATGTGGTTGGGGGCGGGATTGTGTGTGGTAATGTGGTGGGGGGGCAGAATTATGTGTGGCAATGTGGAGGGGGCGGGATTATGTGTGGTGATGTGTTGGGGGGAGGGATTATGTGTGGTAATGTGGAGGGGGGGCAGGATTATGTGTGGTAATGTGGTGGGGGCGGGATTATGTGTGGTAATGTGGTGGGGGGCGGGATTATGTGTGGTGATGTGTTGGGGGGGCGGGATTGTGTGTGGTGATGTGGTGGGGGGCGGGATTGTGTGTGGTAATGTGGTGGGGGGCGAGATTATGTGTGGCAATGTGGTGGGGGGGCAGGATTGTGTGTGGTGATGTGGTGGGGGGCAGGATTGTGTGTGGTGATGTGGTGGGGGCGGGATTATGTGTGGCAATGTGGTGGGAGGGCGGGATTGTGTGTGGTAATGTGTGGGGGGCGGGATTATGTGTGGTGATATGTTGGGGGGGCGGGATTGTGTGTGGCAATGTAGTGGGAGGGCGGGATTGTGTGTGGTACTGTGGTGGGGGCGGGATTATGTGTGGTGATGTGTTGGGGGGGCGGGATTGTGTGTGGCAATGTGGTCGGAGTGCGGGATTGTGTGTGGTAATGTGGTGGGGGGGCGGGATTATGTGTGGTAATGTGGTGGGGCAGAGCTACTGTGCAGGGGGCGGGATTAGCGAGTAATCACGATGCATCTTATATATATAGATGATCCAGTGTATAATGGGCCCCGTAAATGATGCTCCAGTGTCTGCTGTCCCCCATTTACAATGCTCCAGTATATGATGGGCCCATGGATGATGCTCCAATGTGGTATGGGCCAAAAGAAAGCTCCATACATGATGGTCCACATTATTAATGATCCAGTGTGAAAAGCTACAAATAAATTCGTGAAAACATTAAAAAATATTTAATAACTCTCCTCGCTGTGCACTGCTCTACTCTGCTCTCCTCAGCATCGCCATCTTACAAGTCTCTGCACTTGGACTGTTTAGGCAGAGGGAGTACAGATGTGAGGTAATTTCCCTCTGTAACCTGAATTTTACTGTCAGGAAACGCGGAAGACGTTACAGCGGTGGAGCATGGAGAGGTAAGTATTGCAAGTGCTGTGGCCCTTAGCAAGCAGGGGTGGCCGACTAGTGGGCGACGGCACTGGCACAGGGCCCCTCATAGTACGCCGGTGCGTCTGACGGTGAGAGGGCCCATCCCACCGTCAGAGACAAATGTTTGTACTATGAGGGGCCCTGTGCCAGTGCGGTTGCCCACCAGTCGCTCCCCCCTCCACCTGCTCAGTGAACCTGCAGTTGCCCGTGACCCTTAACCCGGTCCATCCATCAGGATTAAATGAGAATCTTAATTTTGCGTCTTTTCTGTGATCACTGTCCTGCTGGGATTTGGATTGGCACGGGCAAAGTGTGCTTTCTTTGTTTTTAACCGGTTTTAACATATCTGTTTTTTTCACACTTTAGGCATTCATGTTTCTTTTGTTATAACATTCCGTGATGGCGACTTCATCATTATGCTTGGCGGATACTTTTTCATCCTCTACCCGGGATCCTGGACATGGATCCAATATAATCAATGTTTTGTTTTTTTCTTGTGTTCTTATTTGTATTGTCTTTATGTTTTTTGTTTTTTTAATAAATTTCTTATAATTTTCATATGGTGAGGTTTATTGCTCACTGAATATATGGATATCTTGATTGATTGTATCTTCTGCCATATTATTAGAACTTCCATTATGGATGCTTGTCATAGTTACACATGTATGATTTTGATCCACCTTTTAATATGTGTATAGTTCTCTGTAGTCTGTGAGATACATATGTGTAATTCCTCTGATTTGGGTCAGAGATATATGTCACAATCATTAGGATTTATGTGATGCAGATTCATCGATATCTATGCACATTACCTATAGTGTGACCAGATCGGGAGATTCACTGCCGTGGTCCTGTACGCTCACTTACTGCACTCCGCTTGCTGGGCGGTTCCTGGCGTCTCCATGTGACGGGTTGGCATGGCAATGGTTTGCTTGCCTGCCCCTCGCATGACGCTGGCGCCGCTCAGCATAGTGTGTTGCTGCAGCAACGTGAGCGTCACTTCCGGTCCGCGGCAGATGACTTCCGGCTGTATCACTTTTTAAACCCTCCGGTTACAACATGTAGCACGTCCTCTGACGAAGGATTTCTCCGAAACGCGCGTTGGGGCTGACGCGCTGATCCCGGCCCTGATTACACACTCCACTGCGAGGTAATTATTTGGCACATGCCTTGGTTTTATCTGCCACTTATGGCACAATGTGTTCATATTAGTTGCCTCTTGAGCTAATATTTCATTCATCTAAGGATTTGTGGTTAGTTTGATCTTATTACTCCATTGACTGTGGGATATTAACCCCTTAGTGGTTTTGCTTAATACGTTCTGGATTTACATTTGTTATTTAGACACATTTCCCCCTGTTTTTCTAATCTGTGAGGCATCTATTATTCATTCAGGTGCTGGGATCAGTCTTTCGCGCTCTTAGGCGGTACAATTGTTCATGCCATTCATCTGCTATAAACTGTCCTTGTTTTACTATGTCCACACTTGTCTGTGAAATTGTTAATAAAGATTTATATGTTTTATTGAATTAGTACCCTTTATTGTTTTCTTTTGTGATGTTTGCATCACTATTTTTTTGCAGTTGCCCGTGTGCACCAGGCGCTGATGCCGGACCAGTTGGGGGCGTTTTTTATGTTTTCTAGTCCTGCCACGCTTGCAAGTGTGTGGCTGTTAAAATGCTTAATTTCATATATTTTTCCAGGACTTGTTACCAGATGCGATACTCTAAAGAAAATGTCAAAATGTTTCTTATAAAAAAATATAGTGATTTATTGGACTGTCCACAAAAAAACATCATTGCAGGAAAACATAAAATGAGTGAAATAGTTACGAAGAGATTGTCCATTTGTCCATAGCAAAACTTGTACACTTCTTCCTTGGTATCCTGAATGGTAAAAATGACATCTGTTTCTCAGCAGCGTCTCAGGGAAGCAACACGTGGTTACATAGCAGCTGGCTATTCATTCATCGTAGTGTCCTTGTCCCATGTGTCTGTAGAGAGAGTGAGCGAGCCCCTCCCTTCGTGTAGTCATTATATATGTCCCTTAGATCATGTGGTCTATATATGGAGATGACACTTTACCATACAGAAATAGCATGTGTATGTCAGCTGAAAGTCAATGTACTCAGTACAGAATTGAGTGTAGAATAAATCCATAACCAATAATTAATATTTAACAATTCCCCTTGTGAGGGTGACAGACATTAATTGGAACCCTCAAAGTAGAGAAGTTCATCTTTAGGATAATAAGATCTTCTTTCTTCTTTTCTTCTTCTTTGGCAAAAATAATTTAATTTCCATAATAATAATAATATCAGATTATTGTTATATGCACTCAATAACATAATGATGTGAATTCATGTTATGGTAAGCCGTGACTAATATTCATATAAAATATGTCTTATACTTTCCTAAACCTAAATCGAATCATCTGATGTCATCTGGTCTTCATCTTGACGTCTTGTTCTTGATTCTTTTAAAACACAGTCTTTATATGATAATTCCTTTGAAATAACATGTAGATATTGTAGAGACCGTGTGTCATGTGTCCATCAAAGTCCATAAATTCAAATGTTGATAAGAAAACAAAGTCCATTGATGAAATGAAGCTTTAATATCTGTGCAGCGTCACCTTTAAAGACCTGGACTTACATTGGCTCGCCTTGGATATTTCTGGAATCCTCCATGCCATCCGCAATGGTCTTGGAACAGGTGTGACGTCTTTGGTCAGCAAAGCAAGGGTTAAAATGACTCTTCCTTGCTAAAGATAGCACCATAACCAGTCCTTAGTCCTAATGCACAGGACACATGTCAGGGTTGTAGCTTCCTGACAATTACCTTATTGTTCACCAGCTTTCATTGAAGCTTCATAGGTGATAGGAAACCACTGGAACGTGATAAAAGCGTGATAACACAGTTCATATTAGCATCATAGGATCATCGTCCTCTGCAATCGTGGTTGTCAGGTTAGATACTGCAATCGTGGCTGTCAGTGGTGAATACTGCAATCGTGGCTGTCAGTGATGAAATGAATTGTAATTGACACAGTCTATTATTACTCAACATCATATAGCCTTGTTACCTTCTGGGACTTCGGCTTTTTCTTCTTGCAACTTTTAAAATTACTTGAATTTAGAAATATGAAAAGTCTTTATTAGTGTTGAGCGATACGATAATGCAAATATCGGCTATCGGCCGATATTAGCTCTATCGGCCTTTCAATAATTCGTTTCGATATTTTCGTCTTATCGAATACCGGAATCGGATTTGTCAATGTCACTGTGAGTGTCCGTCGGTCGGGTCTGTCAGGAGTCAGCGGCACTTACCTGGCAGAAGATCTCCGGCGGTCACGTCCTGGACTGCTTGATGGCCGCCATTATCTTCTCCCTGGCGGTCACATGCAGTTTTTCGCGATAACTGCAGTGACTGCAGGGTAATCCCGGCCGTAAAGCAGTCAGTCCGATGACGTCACCGCCGGGGAAGCAGGTAATCAGCTGTGCTGCGCCGGGATGACAGGCTCTGCCTGTCATTCTGATGTAGCAGAGCTGGATCGTCGTGGGACACTCGTTACTATGGACTGCGTCGGTCAGGTGGTATACTTTTTTTTTTTTTCATTTTTTTAAAGGAGATCGATGGCGTCACAGGATGAGACAGTAATAAAAGAAATGAAAACTGTGTTTTTTTTTTTTTTATTAAATTAAAAAACTTTTTTAGGAACATTCACCCGTCCGGGTACATAAACAATTTAACTATTTACATACAGGGACCCTGTCCGGGTTATTTAGACTTCTTTGGCTGGCCTCTTCCAGGTACCACCTGGTACTCTTCTTGAGATTGCCAAACATCCGAGGCACCAAGGACCACCAGGACCTGATGACGTCGTGTGGCCTGTACAGTGACGTCGTGACCCGCTATCTGGGTCTGTGTGGCCACCTCTTTCATCTCCCTCCGGGTCTGGAACCCTATGTCCCGGACTGTACGAACCCCAGGGTGCCTAACAGGCGCCGGGTACGGGCCAGCTATACTTATCATGTCCATAGCTGGGGCTGCTGAGGAGACCACTGAGGGAGGCTGGGGAGATTTACAGCGTGGGGTGGGCACTTTTGCAGAGGCCTGGATGTGGGAGGCTGAAGGCTCCGAGGGTCTCACAGGTTCCTGACACACTGGGGAGTAGGGGTCGCACCTGGTAACATTTAGGGCGTACCACCCATTGTAACCCCAGTGTCGGGTGTAAGTCACCAAGTCTCCTGGCAACAGGTCCCTCCCCGGGTGTCCTTCTGGGAGGTGAGCCTCCACGTCCCGCCGGTTCACAAAAACTTCTAAATAAAGTCCAGGCTCCTTGATGAAGCCCCAACCACCTTTCAATTTAAAGCTCCGTACTGCACCCTTACGCCGCGGCTCACTCAGGGTTCCTTTATCCTTTCTCATCCGGTCCTTATCTGCCCGGTCCTTCGCCAGGTGACGTTGGCGAAGTTTTAGGGTTTCTCGCTGCTCCCTTTGTCGCTCTGCTTCCCGCTCCCAACGTCTCCACTCTTCCTCCTGACGCCGGTTGAAATTCTCCTCCACCAGCTGCTCCATGTCTCCACCACTCCACTGCAGCTTACAGTGTCCGGTTTGCGGCAGCTCTCCTGTCGCCCCCCAGTCCTGGCGGCGCTCCCCTGCGGAGGAAGCAGACGGCTCTAAATCAGATGACAGTCGGGGCTCCGGTACAGGCAGGTAGTGCTCTGGTGCCTGCGCAGCCTCCTCCATGAGGACGGGTGTCGCTTCTTCTGTCTCAGCGACGGGGGCAGACAGCGGGATCTGGGGTGCTGCTGACGGTGCTGCGGTTTTTGCAGGAACGGGTGCCTCTACTGCGACAACGTCAACCGGATCATATTGCAAGGACTCCTCTACTAGAACGGGTGCCTCACCTTCCGGTACAGACACTTCAGGTAAGAGGGATTGGCGCCGCTCCAAGTTTATTTTTAGGGCACGCCAGCTGGCTTCCATCCTGGCGACCTCCTCCCGGTGCCGGGCCAGGCCTCTTAGGGTATCCGCCGCTTCTTGCAGCGTAGGAGGGTTTCCAGGCCGGGTGCCCAACGGTGGTTCCGTGGCGATCGGGTCGCTTCCGTGGGGGGAGAGCTCTGACTGCTCCATCCCTTCCCACTTCTGCTCGTCGTGTCCATTAGCCATCTCTGCCAAGTCACATGTGTCATTAGCATCTGGAGAGGGCCCCTCTTTTGTAGGGAGGCGGGACCTTCGTGTTAGTTTCCGCACACTGAGGAGGATGAGGAGGCGGAACTCCAGAGCTGTGGGGCACGATCTTACATTGCAGTACCATTTACAGTGGGCTGCCATCGTTTTCACGCCACTGAGTGACACCCACGAAGAGCACGCCCTTCTTCTTCACCAGTGCCTCGTCGTGACGCAGATATGGCGGAAAAATGGCAAATACATTCTCTGATGATTTTAGCAATTCTCAAGCACAAAACCAGTGCAATTCAGGCACACAGGACTCGCTTATAGCGAGCTACAGAATCCTGTTCGTGACGCCCAAGTTGAGTCGCACAGAGCCAGAGGTTTTCGGGGTACTCGGCACCTAGCCCGTCGACTTCTATGGGGTATGTCACGTCTTTACCCGGCAATTGAATTAGAGTCGATTTTACTATGTAGAAGTGTATAAACTATAAATATATGTATATATATATGTCACAATGACATGTATATATATATATATTTGTATTCTATGTGTGTATATTTTGTGTTTACAACGAAAGAAAGGGTTTTTTTTGTTGCGATATTTTGTTCCCATAGACTTACATGGGACTTCCGGTATCGAAATCGGATATCGACGATATTTAGTGCTATCGGCGATACAATTTCGATACGATATTTTTAGATATCGAGCAATATCGCTCAACACTAGTCTTTATTAATGTAATTCCAATATCCTGCTTGAAGTCTTCATTCCCTATTCTATACCAAATCTGATATAGGAAAGATGTGTATCTTCGTACCGTGTTAGCCAGCAGATAGAAAAATATTTAGACTTGAGAGTCCTCAGTGGTTGATACCTTTTAATGGCTAACTGAAAAGATGGTAACAAATTGCAAGCTTTCGAGACTACGCAGGTCTCTTCATCAGGCAAAGACTAAAACAAAAGCTGAAGAATCACATATTTATACACAAGAGGACACAGGAATAATGCAATAGGTAATAAGCACAGCTATGGGAAGTAAAATGGCTCCACAGTATGCAAATCTTTTCATGGCCAAGCTTGAAAGCGAATTTTTGTCCTCATGCCCCATCAGGCCTCGGGCCTACTACCGCTACATTGATGACATTTTAATCATCTGGACGGAGTCTGAACAACAGCTAAAGACGTTCCATGAACAGTTCAATCAATTTCATCCCACCATCAACTTAACACTTAACTACTCCAGCACTGAAATTAACTTTTTAGACACCACCATTAAGCTAAAGAACAATGAAATAGAGACATCCCTGTATCAGAAGCCAATCGACCGTCCATCATATCTTAAATGGGACAGTTTCCATCCAAAACACATAAAAAACTCTATTGTCTACAGCCAAGCCATCAGATACAATCGTATATGTTCCAACCCCATGGATAGAGATGAACACCTTGGTCGCCTCAGAAAGACTTTTTGAACCAGGGCTACCATCCAAGAACAATTGAAAACCAAATTACAAGAGCCACCAGAATATCAAGGAATCACCTGCTACATTACAAAGCTAAAGAAGAAAATAACCGTGTGCCTCTAGTGGTCACCTACAATCCAAGTCTGGAGATGCTAAGGGGAGCTGCACGGAAACTACAACCTTTACTACAAAAAGATACCCGATTACAATCCATATTTCCAGACCCCCCACTACTATGTTTTAGGCAGCCCCAAATCTAAGAAGCATCATTGTCAGAAGCTCCCTGTCCTCCCCAACAGCTGCAGGTACCTTTCCTTGCAAACAAAAGAAATGCAAAACCTGTGCATCTATAATGACCACGGACAGGATAAAGATCCCTACTCCCATCAGGACTACAAGATACCAGGTACTTTCAGCTGCATCACATCTAATGTGGTGTACCTAATTATATGTACTAAATGTCCAACTGGGGGTCTGTATGTGGGGGAGACCGGGCAAAAACTGAGAACAAGGATGAATTCTCATCGCCACACAATAAGAGAAAAAAGAATGGATTTACCTGTGGCAAAACACTTTTGTATGCCCGGTCATAGCATGACGGATATGGAATTACTTGTATTAAAATCTAACTTCAAATCTGAGAAGGATAGAAAAGTCTGGGAATATAAACTTATGATGACCTTTGACACTCTTAGTGCTGGGATGAATATATCCCAGAGTTTTATGTCTTTCTACAACAATTAAGGAATCTGCTTCCCTGACCTTTTAGGGTCATCACAACACAATACCAGACCCCAATCAGAGGGTAATAAAACTTTCACTCCTTATCTATAAACTAGTCATATTTATGTTCATCCCTCTGCCATAATGACAGTTCTGCTTCACGTCACTTGTCTTACCTATTGCATTATTCCTGTGTCCTCTTGTGTATAAATATGTGATTCTTCAGCTTTTGTTTTAGTCTTTGCCTGATGAAGAGACCTGCGTAGTCTCGAAAGCTTGCAATTTGTTACCATCTTTTCAGTTAGCCATTAAAAGGTATCAACCACTGAGGACTCTCAAGTCTAAATATTTTTTTATACCAAATCTGGTAATTTTCCTAACCTATAATATCACAGCGTACCATAGCAATCAGTAATATTCATATAATTATTATCAGAATAGTAATATGGAATTCATGTTTGTGTAATAAAACAATAATAAATGATAATGCATTATTAACCATATTCTTCATGAGAGAGAACATTTTTATGTCATAGGTGTAATTACCTTTCCAACCCATAGGAGTCAGTGTGTTTTTTTATGTAACAAGTGTTTCCATCTTTATTACTAAAACTTTATTACTGGAATATATTTATTAGACCAATAATAGGTAAGAATGTATAGCCATGAACTAAAATGTGAATATGAGTGAATGAATGAATGAAAAAATTATTGTATTTACTCAGAATTAGAACATTTTCTTTTAATGAACCGATATCTTCACTATATTTAATGAAGCAATATTCTCGTACTAGACATTACTTTATTAAATATTGATGGTTCTTTCTTGATTGAGATAAAAAATAAAAATTAAGAATCAAAAATAGAGATAAAGGAAGAATAAAAATGAAAAAATGAAAAATAAGAATAAAAACAAAAATAAGAATAAAAATGAAAAATAAGGCCTTTATATATTTATGACAAATGCTGAGTAGTTATGTTCTCAGTAACACATACCCTTAATATTTCCATTATCTGGATGATTTCATATTTGTCATGACCTTGTGTTACCAAAATATTCATATTATGCAACTTTGCATGTAATCCCCTTCTTAGTGTAAAGAAAAGACTCTTTATAATACTTAATGTTATTATCTCTAGTAGTTATACCATTGCACCTTTTTATATTCTTTAAAATGTGTGAAGAAGAGGTATTGATGAAATGTGATGATGTATTCAGGATCAAAACACATTTCACCCTTAATACCAGAAAAAAATATTATTTTATGAAATAATTCATTTATCAAAATCAAAATGAAAAAAATAATTGTTTTATAAATTATTTATGTAACTTCTATTTTAGCTTTATATCATATATTTGTCTGAAGATGTGTATCATCTATGTGACCATTAAAAATAACATTGAATATCATAAAATTATCCTTTGGGAAAAAGGAAAAAAAATAATCTAAATATAGATTTTCTTGATAAACCATTTTGATGTGTGATTACACTTATCTACTATTAACTAAAAAAAAATAATTACTAAAGGAATATATGTTGAGTAGATAATATTTCATTATGTATCTTAATATTCTAATAATTGAACTGATTTGTATTATTTCTCATAAAAACAAGGTTTTTGGTTTTCTCTTAGCATACCATTAATTGTGAAACCTCTCCTTTCATACATCACATACTTTTTCTCTTAGCTTATATTCACTCTTAGCAGCTGCTCATACACGCATCTGTCATCTGTCACTCAGACTGTGACACATATATACAGTTCACACGACAGATTCCACATACAAAAGGTAGGAATACATGTATATTAACCCAAATAATTGTATCCTAATTATCAATGTGCATTGTAAGCTACTAAATTTAATATTTTAATATTTCTTTGAATATTCCCCAAATACACATAACATAAACTGTGTAAACCATTCTATAGATAGAAGGACTCATAAGAAAATTACGTATGAGCTGTATCTATATTTGGTGCAAGGTTTGCAACTGAAATCTGAAACTAAGGCTTAAAAAAAATTCTTTTCACTGAAGCTACAAGAGCTTTAAGTTACAGCAACCACTGAAATAGGGGTATATGGTAGCCTTATTATTAGAACAGTTTAAATGTCACATACTTTGACTGTCATGCAGTAAGAACATATTGCCATGCAAATAAATAACTTCAAAATGTTAGCAACACACAAAAACTAAATTTAGATTCAGTTAGTTATATATTATTTCCTTGTTAAGTGTTAAATATATAAAAACATGCAGTTATTACAAATTCCTGTGTAAATAAAGGCATAAATCCATGTAAGAGCGTTTTTTTCCGATTAAGTCCTACTTTGAAGTGAAAATTCTAAGGATAAATAAGAGATAAGGTTAAATATCATATTCATTCAGAAATAAAACAATTGCAATGTCTTATACATATATATGTATTGGCTTTAATGTAATTCTAAATATTACTGTAGTTTATTTTAATTATATCACTATAGATATAGATATACAGTTATACAATCTCTACTTATACAAGTACACTATATACTGTATACTGTATGAATATATATATATATATATCTACAAAAACTGTAGAACTACAGAATTATATTATAAAATAATTACAAATAACTGAATAATATATTGTATATCACTTTTACACAATATATATTTTCATTTTCAGTCAATTCCTAAACCAAATCTTATTTCTTTGTCAAAAATGTCCTGAAAAGCTCTTTTTATCATTCCTTTTTTTAATGATTGTTTGAGCAGCTCCGATAATGAGCTGTAAACTGAAGACTCAGTTAAGTCACTTTGAGAAGTCACCTGTTTCTGTCTGTCAGTGTTCGCCATTTGTCTCTTTACAGAGTGGTCTGAACTTTGAATTTTTAACTCTTTCTGCAAAGTGGATCCTTGGATCATTTCGTAAGGCTTATAACAAATATGCAATTTTCTTCGTACGTCATAGATTTGATTACGGGGATGACTCAGTTTAGGAGATTTTGACACTGACTTTTTCCTTTCAGATTCTCATGTTTTCTAGCAAAATCAAGGAATTGCGCACATTCAAATAAAGTATCTTTTTGTGACGCAATAACACGAGATACAGAATTTAGGAATCCAAATTTGTCCACAAAATACTTTATCATTGATATTGTTTTGACATTGGTAATTAGAGATTTGTACAACCTTTCAAATATGGACATGAATGTAAAAGTACATTCTTTCCGACCAATCCTTAATTTTTGAAGAATATCAATATCTGGACAATTTTCATTTAATGCACAGAAAATCAGAATTTTCAGTCTGTCTTTATCATCTAGATCTCCATGTAAGTCGTTATCACAAGACAACTTTAATGTTAAACGTCTGGAAAAGGTTGCAGGAAGCCACAATTTAAATAATTGATTTTTCTCGTCATTACTTAAATCAAGCTTATCAACAAAACTTTCGAATACTTCAGAATTTCTCCACACATGGATTTTGTTATCATATGCAGGAATGATTTTGCATAGTTTTAACAAATTTTTAATTTTAATTTGGAGTTGGGCCTCTGACTTGTCTTCTATTTTTGGTGGCCTTTGTACATCCGTCCCTCGTACGTCATCTGCATCAGTTCTGAAGTCTCCTCCCACATTTCCACCATCTTTTTTTACATCATCAGAGACAAGGTCACCTTGAGTACCATTACAGACACATGTCCCACATCTTGCTCAATTTCCTCATTACAGTCAATCTCGGGAACATCACTAGTATCATCTGACACTATTTCTACACAGTCATTTTTAGATTTCTCTGATACAAACTTATGAAATACGTCAACCAACTGTAAAATATTTTTCAATTTCTCTCTTTCTCTATTAAAGGACACCATCTTAGAATCTAGCTTTAGATTTTCCATTTCACATTCTGCATATAAGCTGAGCCATAAAACTTCTAAATTAGACTGATCTACAGACATAAATTTCAGTCTACTTTGCTTAGAAAAAGAAGTAATAACATCCATGTTTCTTACCTTGAAATATCTCAGCTTGTAGCTCCTTTCTTGGACAACGCTGGCCTCTTGTCATCAGCACGTCAGCACGTCTGATTCCTGTAGTACGTCTGATTCCTGTAGTACGTCTGGCAACTCTTAGTCCTCATTCATAGGTTCTTTTCTGATCCTGAAATATCGTAGTGGATTTCCTGATAACTTGAACATTTGACGTTCCTTTGCTTCTATTCCTCCCCTTGCAAGTTCTCAGAAATTCACACTCTAAAAATCAAGTGTGACTGGCTGGCTCTCCAAAATGTTAAAAATGCTTAATTTCATATATTTTTCCAGGACTTGTTACCAGATGCGATACTCTAAAGAAAATGTCAAAATGTTTCTTATAAAAAAATATAGTGGTTTATTGGACTGTCCACCAAAAAAACATCATTGCAGGAAAACATAAAATGAGTGAAATAGTTACGAAGAGATTGTCCATTTGTCCATAGCAAAACTTGTACACTTCTTCCTTGGTATCCTGAATGGTAAAAAAGACATCTGTTTCTCAGCAGCGTCTCAGGGAAGCAACACGTGGTTACATAGCAGCTGGCTATTCATTCATCGTAGTGTCCTTGTCCCATGTGTCTGTAGAGAGAGTGAGCGAGCCCCACCCTTCGTGTAGTCATTATATATGTCCCTTAGATCATGTGGTCTCTATATATGGAGATGACACTTTACCATACAGAAATAGCATGTGTATGTCAGCTGAAAGTCAATGTACTCAGTACAGAATTGAGTGTATGTAACGCTGGTATTGTCTGTACTTTGTTTTCCAGCGTTACTCTGCATGTCTTTTGCATTAACCCTTTTGCTCCTTTCCCCCTAACCAGCTGGGATACTGTTGTCTGTTACCTGTATGAATGCTGCTCAGTTCCCAGCTCTGCTGCGTGGCCGTACTTGCGTGAGTGTCTCCGCTGCGTTGCATGACCACCCGCATGTGCGGTTCCTGACCTGCTGCAGAAGCCATCCGTAGGTTCCAAAGTCCTCTGCAGTGGTGCATGATTTACTACGTGTGTGGCAGCGGTTGCTGTCGGGTGCCTGGCCTGCTGTAGAAGCTATCCGTAGGTTGCAAAGTCCTCTGCAGTGGTGCATGATTTACTACGTGTGTGGCAACAGCCACTGTCAGGTGTTCCTCTGTGATGAGTTGTCTGACTCTGCATAGGGGGTGCGGCCCACACCTGTCCTGCTTTTATGAGGATTGGGTGTGTACTAGAATTACTGCTCCAGCCTATCGCTGTGAAGCAGTTCATATATAAAGTTCCCCAGCCCTAGTGGGCGTGGCCAGAGCTTCACATTGAATCCACATTGAATTCCTGAACCTAGCCATATGTGGTTGTGTGTTCAGCTCCTGCTCTGAGTTTGATCAGCTCTAGAGAGCTGATTCCCCTTGTCCTGTCTTGTGTTTCTGCCTGGGGCTGAGTACCCAGATCGCCGTTCCTGGAGGCTGCATATCCAGGCCTGTTCCTGTTGTATCTTGTTTCCTGAATCCCTGATCCTGGATCTAACCCGGTACCTGAATGTCTGAACTGTGTCTTGTGTTTCCACCTATGCTGGGGGCTGATTACCCAGATCGCCGTTCCTGGAGGCTGTATATCCAGGCCTGTTCCTGCTGTGTCTAATTACCTGAACCCCTGATCCTGGATCGCATCCTGTACCTGACTGTCTGAACTGTGTCCTCTGTGTTATGTTCCTGAAATCCTGCTGTGTCCTGAATCCTGTGCCAGTGACTGTGAATCCTTGCTATATAACCTGAGTTCATCTTGGAAGGAGGAGTCCGGTGTGTGCTGAGTTTCCGTTACTCTGTGCTCAGCTTCTGTGCAATTCCCGGCCAGCTCCCGTTGAGCCTGGCGGGGCTTGCACCAGACCGCTGGGGTTCCTTTTCAGATCGATACTAGATGTCCGGAGTCCGAGGACCGTGTCCTCCCTGATGACCACTGCCTGATATCCGATGTCCGATGACCACTTCCAGATGTCCGGATCCTATCCATCTCTGCCTGATGTCCGGAGCCTGCCGATCGGTGCCAGATGTCCGGAGTCCGATGCCTGTGTTCCAGTCCGTGTTCCTGTCTGTGTTCCTGACTCCCTGAGATCCAATCCGTGTTACCGTCTGTGTTCCTGACTCCCTGAGATCCAATCCGTGTTCCTGATGTTCCTGTCCGTGTTCCTGACTCCCTGAGATCCAATTCGTGTTCCTGATGTCCTGTCCGTGTTCCTGTGTCCCTGAGATCCAGTCCGTGTTCCTGATGTTCCGATGTCCTGCCGGTTCCTCCTTCATCAACCCGTGATGACCCCGCCATCGTCTGACGTTCGTCCTGGGCCGGTGTCTGATGTTCTCCTGCTGAGCCTGTGCTACGCCTGAGAGGCCGCCCAAGTATGCCCGTGCCAGATAACCCTGGACTGCATCTACCCGTGATGTCCTCCTGCACTCGTCTGTGATCCTGAGTCGTGTACCCTTCTCTGATGTGCGGAATCGGGAGCCCGGTCTTATGTTCTGTTTATGTACTGTTTCTTTAAGTAAACTTTATGTTTCTTCATACCTGAAGTTGTGCGGTGTTGTCTAGTCCTGCAGGTCGCCATCTTGCCCACATGCTCAGCTGCCACGGATTCCGGTCGCTGCCCTTCCCTAGTCCGGGCAGGCCCGGGTCTCCCTCCGTGGTCCAGTGGGTCCACATTCTCTTACCATCTGGGACGCATGCCTCACGTCGTCGTAGACTGGCGGCGTGGGAGCATTGGCTAGTTAGGCAAGCTATGCCATGTCCCGACGCCCCGCAGCCGTGGGAAGCGTTACAGTGTAGAATAAATCCATAACCAATAATTAATATTTAACAGTGGCACACCAGGATTTTGGTTGCCACAGTGACCTTGACTGACTCCACGGGGGAGGGATGTCATGACTGAAATCGAGGAAGGATCCCTTTAATAGGTTACACAGCATATACCTTTCTTACTCCGGACCAGAAGGGGAGATCCAACACCTTATTTCAGGAGAGCTCCTCGAGAACATTCTGGCTGGGGGAGGAGTTAGTGAGTGTGGCTGGAGGGACACGAGAAGACCTGACAGGAGCCCATATAGTCTATATCTACAATAATATGCACCTGACAGGAGCCCGTACAGTCTATATCTACAGTAATATATACCTGACAGGAGCCCATACAGTCTATATCTACAATAATATAAACCTGACAGGGGCCCATACATTCTATATCTACAATAATATATACATGACAGGGGCCCATACATTCTATATCTACAATAATATATACCTGACAGGAGCCTGTACAGTCTATATCTACAATAATCCATACCTGACAGGGGCCCATACAGTCTATATCTACAATAATATAAACCTGACAGGGGCCCATACATTCTATATCTACAATAATATATACATGACAGGGGCCCATACATTCTATATCTACAATAATATATACCTGACAGGAGCCTGTACAGTCTATATCTACAATAATCCATACCTGACAGAGGCCCATACAGTCTATATCTACAATAATATAAACCTGACAGGGGCCCATACATTCTATATCTACAATAATATATACATGACAGGGGCCTATATATTCTATATCTATAATAATATATACTGACAGGAGCCCATACATTCTATATCTACAATAATATATACATGACAGGGGCCCATACATTCTATATCTACAATAATATATACTTGACAGGAGCCCATACATTCTATATCTACAATAATATATACCTGACAGGAGCCCATACATTCTACTGCCCCAATAATATATACCTGACAGGAGCCCGTACAGTCTATATCTACAATAATACAACAACTGACAGGAGCCCGTACAGTCTATATCTACAATAATTCATACCTGACAGGGGCCCATACATTCTATATCTACAATAATATATACCTGACAGGAGCACATACTGTCTATATCAGGGTTCCCCAACTCCAGTCCTCAAGGCCCACCAACAGGTCATGTTTTCAGGGTTTCCTTAGTATTACGCAGATAATAATTGCATCACCTGCGCAACACAAAGGAAATCCTGAAAACATGACCTATTGGTGGGCCTTGAGGACCGGAGTTGGGGAACCCTGGTCTATATGTACAATAATCTGTATCTGGAAGGAGCCCATACATTCTATACCTACAATAATATATACCTGACAGGAGCCCATACAGTCCATATTTACAATAATATTTCTGATAGAAGCACGGACATTCTATATCTACAATAATATACACCTGACAGGAGCCCATACAGTCTATATCTACAATAATATATACCTGACAGGGGCCTATACAGTCTATATCTTAAATAATATACACCTGACAGGAGCCCGTACAGTCTATATGTACAATAATTCATACCTGAGAGGGGCACATACATTCTATATCTACAATAATATATACCTGACAGGAGCCCATACAGTCTATATCAACAATACTATACACCTGACAGGAGCCCGTACAGTCTATACCTACAATAATCCATACCTGACAGGGGCCCATACATTCTATATGTACAATAATATATACCTGACAGGGGCCCATACATTCTATATGTACAATAATATATACCTGACAGGTGCCCGTACATTCTATATCTACAATAATATATACCTGACAGGAGCCCGTACATTCTATATCTACAATAATATACACCTGACAGGAGCCCATACAGTCTATATCTACAATAATATATACCTGACAGGAGCCCATACAGTCTATATCTACAATAATATATATCTGACAGTGGTCCGTACATTCTATATCTACAAAAACATATACCTGACAGGAGCCCGTACATTCTACATCGACAATAATATATACCTGAGAGGGGCCCATACAGGGGCAGAACTATCGTGGAAGCAGGGGAAGCAGCTGCCACAGGGCTAGAAGGGGCCCGTCCCTGCTGTAGCTGCTTCACCTACCACCACGGCTGTTCCGCAAGCTGCCTGTGGTGTGAGCAGGGGCGTATCTAGGGAGGGGGCAGCCGGCAGGGGGGCGCAGTCGGGCCGCCTAATGCGGCGGTCCGCAGTGTCTCCCCTGCGGCTGCGTTCTGCCGCCCCCGGCCTGGAAGTCGGCGGTTCCCTGTGTCGGCTGTCAAGCTGACAGCCGGCGCAGAGAAGCTACTGTGTGCCGGCTCCCTAGGATCAATTGCACTGGCGTCTATACAGACGCCAGTACAATTGAAGCTCTGACCGCCGGGTCAGAGCGACGTCTGCAGCGTGATCAGGTCATGTGATCACGCTGCTGACTTCACTCGTCGGCGCCCAGAAGGGTGAAGATTTGTGGTGAGTGTGCTCTATTATGGAGCTGAAGATACCACAGAAGATAATTGGGGGACATACTGTGTGAGTGTGAGTGTATGGGGGGGATTTAGAGTGGGGATGGGGGTTCTTTTATGTGTGGGGGGATTTGGAGTGGGGATGGGGGATACATTGCGTGGGGGGGATTTGGAGTGGGGATGGGGGTTCTTTTATGTGTGGGGGGATTTGGAGTGGGGATGGGGGATACATTATGTGTGGGGGGATTTGGAGTGGGGATGGGGGTGTCACGGGTGTGTCGCGGCGAAGATCGTCGCGATTGCACACCCTGACTTTGCACAGCTGAGTTTCTGGTGCTGGGTGTTTTTCGGCACTGAGGGAGTTAATTCTTTCTCTCTCGGTGCTGGACTGACCAGCCTCGCCCAGCTGCGATTGATGTTTTGTTAATTAGCTTCCTTCATATACCTGCTGGTCTGCTGGGGAAGTTGTCGGTGAAAGCATTCATTCAGACCAGCAGAGCGGATAGTTTCTGAGAAGACTTAAGCTAAGAGTGCCTGTTGTGGTTTTTCCTCTCCTCGCTTATTGTTTATCTCCTTAACCTTTTGTGTTCCTCTGTAGTGGAAGTTTTGTATGCAAGGCAGTGTTTTCTTTACCCCTTGTCTGTCTCGTTTGTCTTAGACTGTGTGTAAGCTGTGACCTGCCCATTCCTTGTGGTGGTAATCAGGGTCCTTCTCAGGACTAGATTACAGTGGTCAGGGATCTACAGGAGACAGGGTTACGCTGGCGGCCTGGACCTCTGTACCATTAACAGTACCTCCAGGTAGAGGGACTAGTCAGGACCCCAGTTCAGGGTCAGCATAGACCCCGGTCCACCTCTATCCTGAGACAGCGTGACACGTACACAGTATAGACCCACAATACATAGGATATTATGTCAGGTAAGACATTGCTGGCAGATACTATGTATACATGTTGATATTTTCTATTATATGAAATATAGAATGTTGTCACATTAGATATATGTTACTATCATAGAATATATCTGTTATACGTCGTGACATTTTCACCGACCACACTAAAAGATTCTCCCCAGCTACCATGGATCCAGTAGCCCAGTTAGCTCAGCAGTTGCAGAGTTTGTCCATGGAGCTGACGGACGTTAAGTCCAAGGTTTGGTACCCCCGGGAGCAAACCAGATCTGAACCTAAAGTAGCTCTCCCGGACAGGTTCACTGGTGGGCGGGACAAATTTTTTACCTTCCGGGAGGCATGTAAATTATATTTTCGGCTACGGCCTCTGTCTTCGGGGAGTGAAGATCAGAGGGTGGGAATTGTCATCTCGCTCTTACAAGGGACCCTCAATCCTGGGCGTTCTCTCTTCCTCCGGACTCCCCGGCTCTCCAGTCAGTAGATCGATTCTTTACAGCCCTGGGTCTGGTATATGATGACCCGGATCGGGTCTCCCTTGCTGAAATGAAGTTACGTAAGATACAGCAGGGAGATCGTCCGGCGGAGGAATTTTCTTCTGAGTTCCGTAGATGGGCCACAGATACTCAGTGGAATGACCCAGCTCTTAGGAGCCAGTTTTGTCAAGGATTATCTGACAAATTAAAAGATGTGTTGGCTCAGTATGATTCTCCCCGTCACTGGAGGCCGCTATGGCCCTTGCTATTCGCATTGATACACGGCTTCGGGAGAGGTGCGAGGTAACTCCGCCCCTGTGATGACTCCACCTTCTACTATAGTCCCTTATATTGAGGTTCCCCTGGTTTGTTCTGAGGAGCCTATGCAGTTAGGAGGGACATCGTTTCGAGGGAGGGGATCGGCGGTGCGCCACAAGACAGGAAAGTGTTACTTCTGTGGGAGAAAGGGACATTTTGTTGGGGGGTGTCCATCCCGTACTTTGCTGAGCAAGGAGTCGGCGGAAAACTGTTGATCCCAGGTTGTGTGGTGGACGACAATCTGGGAGTATGTATTTTGTCCCCAAGTCCGTCTCAGTTTCTCGTACCAGCGGAGGTGGTGGTAGGTACGAGAACTGAGAGGATTTCTGTTCTTCTGGATAGTGGGGCCGCGGCTAATCTGGTGGACGCTCGGTTTGCCCAGGTGCAAGGTATGCAACTGAGTGTATTGGCCAAACCTATCCCTATATTCTCTATTGACGCCAGGCCTCTCGGTCAAGGTAGCTTTGTGCAAGCCGTGCATAACATAGACCTTCGAGTGGGGGCAATACATAAAGAACTATTGTCTTGTTATGTGTTGGAGGGCCTTCCCACTCCTATTGTGTTGGGACTTCCTTGGTTAACTAAACATAACCCAGTTATTAATTGGCAATCCAGAGAGATAAGCCAGTGGGGTGAATTTTGCAATATTAACTGCATGAACACGGTCCTCGGTGCGGTCGTGCCTAGAACCTTACCTCCTTTTCTGGAGGACTTTGAGGATGTGTTTTCAGAGGAAGGGTGTCAAGAATTACCTCCTCATCGCGCGTATGACTGTGCTATAAAATTGCTTCCTGATGCTAAGTTACCAAAATCTAGGTTATATAACCTTTCTGGTCCTGAGAGGCAAGCTATGAAGGATTATATTTCGGAAAGTCTGGCCAAGGGGCATATTAGACCTTCATCTTCCCCAGTGGCCGCGGGGTTCTTCTTTGTGAAGAAAAAAGATGGAGGCCTACGCCCTTGCCTGGATTTCCGTGAGCTTAATCGGATTACGGTCCGAGATCCGTATCCGCTCCCACTTATTCCTGATCTCTTCAATCAGATTGTGGGCGCCAAATGGTTCTCTAAGTTGGATCTCAGGGGGGCGTATAATCTGATTAGGATAAAGGAGGGGGATGAGTGGAAGACGGCGTTTAACACTCAGGAGGGACATTATGAGAACCTTGTCATGCCTTTCGGTCTGACTACTGCCCCGGCGGTGTTTCAACATTTTGTTAATGACATCTTTCGCCACCTAGTGGGACAGTTTGTTGTCATTTATCTAGATGACATCTTAATTTACTCGCCGGATCTTGTGTCTCATCAGGAGCATGTGAGACAGGTGTTGTACGCCAAATGGGAGAAGTGTGTATTCGCCGTACAAGAACTTCAGTTTTTAGGATTCCTGGTGTCAGCTTCCGGTTTCCGTATGGACCCTGGGAAAGTGAAGGCAGTGCTTGAATGGGATCGGCCAGAGGATCTTAAGGCACTGCAGCGTTTCCTGGGGTTTGCTAACTACTACCGGAAATTTATTCGTAATTTCTCATCCGTTGTCAAACCTCTCACTGACATGACAAAAAAAGGGACGGATTTTTCTAGGTGGTCTGACAAAGCTTGTCAAGCATTTTCCTCCTTGAAAAAATGTTTTGCTTCAGCACCCATACTCATCCAACCTGATGAATCACAACCGTTCATTGTGGAGGTAGACGCATCTGACATAGGAGTGGGTGCGGTATTATCTCAAGGTCCGTCCCCTGGTAAATGGCATCCGTGCGCTTTCTTCTCTAAAAAATTGTCGTTCCCCGAGAGGAATTATGATGTCGGCAATAGGGAACTCTTGGCCATTAAGTTGGCTTTTGAAGAGTGGCGTCACTTTTTGGAGGGGGCAGTCCACCCGGTCACCGTCATTACTGATCACAAGAACCTGCTGTATTTAGAGTCTGCAAAACGTCTGAATTCCAGACAAGCTAGATGGTCGTTGTTTTTTACCAGGTTTAATTTTGTCATCACATATCGTCCTGGGTCAAAAAATGTAAAGGCTGATGCCTTATCTCGTAGTTTCCCGGGGGCCGGGAAGACGGATGACCTGGTTCCTATTCTTCAGGAAGGAGTTGTGGTGTCGGCTGTATGCTCTGAGCTTGAGGAGGAGGTATTGGAGGCTCAGGGGGACGCCCCTGTAGGACCTCCAGGGAAACTGTTTGTTCCAGATCAGTTAAGACAAAAGGTTATCGAGGCACATCATAATTCTGCTTTGGCAGGACACCCAGGGAGTAAAGCAACTGTAGATCTCCTTTCTCGCCGGTTTTGGTGGCCTAACTTAAATAAAGAGGTGGTAACTTTTGTCGCGTCCTGTGGGGTATGTGCGCGCTCTAAGACCCCACATACCCGTCCGTCTGGGGCCCTTTTACCGTTGAAAATCCCGGAGCGTCCATGGACCCATCTGTCTATGGACTTCATTACGGACCTCCCTCCGTCTTCAGGTAAAACTGTCATACTAGTTGTAGTTGACAGGTTCAGCAAAATGGCACATTTTATTGCTCTTCCTGCTCTTCCTAATGCTAAAACTCTGGCGCAGGTGTTCATTGGGGAGATTGTGAGACTTCACGGGTTGTCTTCCGATGTGGTGTCGGATCGGGGGTCTCAGTTTGTGTCCAAATTCTGGAAGGCATTTTGTTCTCGTCGGGGGATGCAGTTGTCATTTTCTTCGGCTTTTCATCCGCAGACCAATGGTCAGACAGAGCGTCTGAATCAGAGCTTAGAGAAATATCTCCGGTGTTTTGTCTCAGAGAACCAAGAGGACTGGTCTTCTTTCTTGCCTCTGGCAGAGTTCGCTCTTAACAATAGGCGGAGCGAGTCCACTGGTAAGTCCCCGTTTTTTGGGGCATATGGTTTTCACCCCCAGTTTTGTACTTTCAATGGTGGGGCTCTTCTGGGGTTCCTGAGGAGGAACGATTTTTGTCGTCACTTGCTTCAGTGTGGAGAGGAGTGCTTAATAATCTGAGCACTATGGGGAACCGATACAAACGTATGGCTGATAGGAGGAGAGTGTCTGGTCCGGACCTAAGTGTGAACGATCTGGTATGGTTGTCTACCAAGAATATAAAACTTAAGGTTCCCTCCTGGAAACTCGGTCCCAGATTCATCGGGCCATACGGGATCAGTTCAATAATTAATCCCGTGGCTTTCCGTCTTGACCTCCCTCCTACGTTTCTAATCCACAATGTGTTCCACAAATCGTTGCTTAAGAAGTACGTGGCACCAGTTATACCGTCACCTCTACCTCCTCCTCCTGTGGTGGTCAATGGTAATTTGGAGTTTCAGGTATCGAAGATCATTGACTCACGTCTGAATCGCCGGTCCCTTCAGTACCTTGTTCATTGGAGGGGGTATGGTCCTGAGGAGAGGATGTGGGTTTCTGCGTCAGATATTAACGCAGACTGATTGGTTCGGGCCTTCCACACTACTCACCCAGATAGACCAGGCCCTGAGGGTCCAGAGGCCCCTCATAGAAGGGGGGGTACTGTCACGGGTGTGTCGCGGCGAAGATCGTCGCGATTGCACACCCTGACTTCGCACAGCTGAGTTTCTGGTGCTGGGTGTTTTTCGGCACTGAGGGAGTTAATTCTTTCTCTCTCGGTGCTGGACTGACCAGCCTTGCCCAGCTGCGATTGATGTTTTGTTAATTAGCTTCCTTCATATACCTGCTGGTCTGCTGGGGAAGTTGTCGGTGAAAGCATTCATTCAGACCAGCAGAGCGGATCGTTTCTGAGAAGACTTAAGCTAAGAGTGCCTGTTGTGGTTTTTCCTCTCCTCGCTTATTGTTTATCTCCTTAACCTTTTGTGTTCCTCTGTAGTGGAAGTTTTGTATGCAAGGCAGTGTTTTCTTTACCCCTTGTCTGTCTCGTTTGTCTTAGACTGTGTGTAAGCTGTGACCTGCCCATTCCTTGTGGTGGTAATCAGGGTCCTTCTCAGGACTAGATTACAGTGGTCAGAGATCTACAGGAGACAGGGTTACGCTGGCGGCCTGGACCTCTGTACCATTAACAGTACCTCCAGGTAGAGGGACTAGTCAGGACCCCAGTTCAGGGTCAGCATAGACCCAGTCCACCTCTATCCTGAGACAGCGTGACACGTACACAGTATAGACCCACAATACATAGGATATTATGTCAGGTAAGACATTGCTGGCAGATACTATGTATACATGTTGATATTTTCTATTATATGAAATATAGAATGTTGTCACATTAGATATATGTTACTATCATAGAATATATCTGTTATACGTCGTGACAGGGGGTTCTTTTATGTGTGGGGGGATTTGGAGTGGGGATGGGGGATACATTATGTGTGGGGGGATTTGGAGTGGGGATGGGGGTTCTTTTATGTGTGGGGGGTTTGGAGTGGGGATGGGGGATACATTTATGGTGGGATGGGGTTCTTTTGTGGGGGGGTTTGGAGTGGGGATGGGGGTACATTTTTATTTGAGTGGGTGGGGGTTCTTTTGTGGGGGTTGAGTGGGGATGGGGGATACATTATGTGTGGGGGGATTTGGAGTGAGGGATGGGGGTTCTTTTATGTGTGGGGGGTTTGGAGTGGGGATGGGGATACATTATGTGTGGGGGGGATTTGGAGTGGGGATGGGGGTTCTTTTATGTGTGGGGGGTTTGGAGTGGGGATGGGGATACATTATGTGTGGGGGGATTTGAGTGGGGATGGGGTTCTTTTATGTGTGGGGGGATTTGGAGTGGGGATGGGGGATACATTATGTGTGGGGGGATTTAGAGTGGGATGGTGTTCTTTTGGGATTGGAGTGGGATGGGGGATACATTATGTGTGGGGGGATTGGTGGATGGTTCTTTTTGTGGGGTTGGAGTGGGGATGGGGGATACATTATGTGTGGGGGGATTTAGAGTGGGGATGGGGGGTTCTTTTATGTGTGGGGGGGTTTGGAGTGGGGATGGGGATACATTATGTGTGGGGGGATTTAGAGTGGGGATGGGGGTTCTTTTATGTGTGGGGGGTTTTGGAGTGGGGATGGGGATACATTATGTGTGGGGGGGATTTAGAGTGGGGATGGGGGTTCTTTTATGTGTGGGGGGGTTTGGAGTGGGGATGGGGGATACATTATGTGGGGGGATTTGGAGTGGGGATGGGGGTTATTTTATGTGTGGGGGATTTGGAGTGGGGATGGGGGGTTATTTTATGTGTGGGGGATTTGGAGTGATGATGGGGGTTATTGTATGTGTGGGGGGATTTGGAGTGGGGATGGGGGGTTATTTTATGTGTGGGGGGATTTGGAGTGGTGATGGGGGTTATTGTATGTGTGGGGGATTTGGAGTGGGGATGGGGGGTTATTTTATGTGTGGGGGGATTTGGAGTGGCGATGGGGGGTTATTTTATGTGGGGGGGATTTGGAGTGGCGATGGGGGGTTATTTTATGTGTGGGGGGATTTTGAGTGGGGATGGGGGATTTAATGTGTGTGGGGGGATTTGGAGTGGGGATAGGGGATACTTAATGCGTGTGGGGATTTGGAGTGGGGATGGGGGGATCTAATGTGTGTAGGGGGGATTTGGAGTGAGGATGGGGGCATTTAATATGTGTGGGGGGATTTGAGGGTACTGAAGAGTATGTATGAGGAAACAGTATGGGGGATGGGTACAGACAGTATGGGGAGCGAACGGGTGAATGTATGTGGACACAGTATGGGGAGTGAGGGTGATGGGATGTGTGCAGACACAGTATGGGGAGTGAGGGTGATGGGATGTGTGCAGACACAGTATGGGGAGTCAGGGTTATGTGTGAGCAGACAGTATAGAGAGTGAGGGGGTAAATATATGAGGAGACAGTATGCTGAACAGGGGGGATGTGAGAGGAGACAGTGTGAGGAGGGAGGGGAATAGTGTGAGGTGACAGTATATTGCAGATATTTTTATTTAGGGGCATTGTAATGACTCTTGTATCTTTAAGGGCATTGTGTGGAGAGTTGGTGCAGAAGAGCGGAGAAGATGGAGGTCTGCAGAGACGGCTGTGGATGAGAAAACTCATCATGGGATCTGGACAAGATGAAGAAAAGGAGAACGACTCCAGAGACAGCGTCATCTATAAGGTACCTGGATGTAAATATTATTTGTGAAATTGACTAATTCTCATGTCTTTATTTGTTAGGAGCATTAAAGGGGTTTTCCAGGTCTGTGTCACATAGAATGACTGCAGACTCAGCACAAACCTGGACAGCCCCTTTAATGCTCCTAACATAAATAAAAACATGAGAATTAGTCAATTTCTAAATTCTCACAGTGCTCACTGCACGCTGTTAGGATTCTCTCGTGCCGGTGATTTACATACAAGCGGTCACATGCTGACTAGACGTGTGGCCTCACTCAATGAAAATGAACGGAGCGAGGCCGGGCACGTCTAGTCGGAATGTGACCAGAAGTATATAAATCACATGCTTATGCTGACATGACCGTGTACTCTTGCCACCGGTAATGGAGAATCCTAAAAGTGTGCAGAGCATTCGTTGTGAGAATTCAGAAGCTACAATGTCAGGATTCAGCTCTGCAGGTTCCAGCAGTCATCACATGGACACTTCACTCATATGCGATTTTTATACTTATGGTCCGGTGACATTGAGCTTCTCTTCCTGCTTCTCTCAGTTTTTCACTGAACATTGAGAGCATTAGGGAGAGCAGCTCGTGGTACATGACTAAGTGTGCAAATCGCATGTGTGCTTGGGTGGGGTGCGCCAAACCAAATTCTTGCCCTGGGTGCCAGAAAGCCTAGATACACCTCTGGGTGTGAGTCTGATATGGGGCCCGCCGCCACCTCCGGCGCCGCTATGAGAGGAGGTGGGACGGGCCCCGAGCAGTCCGGCACTTCCGCGTCATGTGACGTAGGGGCGTGCGCTCTCACGTCACATGCAAGGCTGGCGTGGTGGACGTCGGAGCATGAAGGACGGAGCTGCGCGCGGAGCAGAAGAGCTGGAGGACGCAGTCACCTGAGGATTGGCAGATTGGTAAGTATGCTTGCTGAGTCTGACTCTCTTTTACAGGGACGCGGCAGCCGCAGCTTCCCGTCCCGGCACTTGAGGAGAGGGGGGAGAGTGGAGGGGGGAGGTGTGAGTGTATCAGGGGCCTCAGGCCCCAGGACACAGTGGGCCACATTAGAGGCCCCAGGAAGCAGCAGGCCCCTAATGGAGCCCTAGGAAACAGCAGGCCCCATTAGGGGCCTAGGTCCAAAGGAAGCAGCAGGCCCCATTAGGGCCTAGGTCCAAAGGAAGCAGCAGGCCCCATTAGGGGCCTAGGTCCAAAGGAAGCAGCAGGCCCCATTAGGGGCCTAGGTCCAAAGAAAACTGCAGGCCCCATAAGGGGCCTTGGGCCCCAGGAAACTGCAGGGCCCATCAGGGGCCTAGGGCCCCAGGAAACTGCAGGCCCCATCAGGGACCTAGGGTCCCAGGAAACAGCAGGCCCCTAATGGGGCCCCGAAAACAGCAGGCCTCTTTACAGTGCTGCAGATGGCGACCAAAATGGTCGCCAAAGCGGCTAAAAATTTGCAAATGTCGACTGGATTATTCAATCCATTCGCCGTTTGCGATTAGTGATTTTTAAAAAAATATATATTTTTTTTTAAATGGCGGCCGGAGGCGGGGGGGAGCCCCATTGTGAAGTTTTCTGTGGGGCCCTGCCGTTCCTAGTTACGCCCTTGGGCCCATACATTCTATATCTACAATAATATATACCTGACAGGAGCCCATACATTCTACACTGTTTGCAGAATTATTAGGCAAGTTGTATTTGAGAGGATTCTTTTCTATTATTGAACAACAACTACTGTATGTTCTCAATCAACCCAAAAGACTCATAAATATCAAAGCTTAATATTTTTGGAAGTTGGAGTGGTTTTTTTTAGATTTGGCTATTTTAGGAGGTTTACTGTTTGTGCAGGTAACTATTACTGTGCAGAATTATTAGACAACTTAATAAAAACCAAATATATACCCATCTCACTTGTTTATTTTCACGAGGTAAACCAATATAACAGCACAAAATTTAGAAATAAACAATTCTGACATTCAAAAGAAAAAAAAAAATCAGTGACCAATATAGCCACCTTTCTTTACGATGACACTCAAAAGCCTTCCATCCATAGATTCTGTCAGTTGCTTGATCTGTTTACGATCAACATTGCGTGCAGCAGCCACCACAGCCTCCTAGACAGTTTCGAGAGGTGTACTGTTTTCCCTCCCTGTAGATCTCACATTTTATGAGGGACCACAGGTTCTCTATGGGGTTCAGATCAGGTGAACAAGGGGGTCATGTCATTATTTTTTCTTCTTTTAGACCTTTACTGGCCAGCCACGCTGTGGAGTATTTGAATGCATGTGATGGAGCATTGTCCTGCATGAAAATCATGTTTTTCTTGAACGATACCGACTTCTTCCTGTACTACTGCTTGAAAAAGGTGTCTTCCAGAAACTGGAAGTAGGTCTGGGAGATGAGCTTCACTCCATCCTCAACCCTAAAAGGTCCCACAAGTTCATATTTGATGATACCAGCCCATACCAGTACCCCACCTCCACCTTGCTGGCGTCTGAGTCGGAGTGGAGCTCTCTGCCCTTTACTGATCCAGCCTCGGGCCCATCCATCTGGCCCATCAAGAGTCACTCTCATTTCATCAATCAGTCCATAAAACCTTAGAAAAATCAGTCTTAACAAATTTCTTGGCACAGTTTTGACATTTTATCTTATGTTACTTGTTCAAAGGTGGTCGTTTTTCAGCCTTCCTTACCTTGGCCATGTCCCCGAGTATGGTACACCTTTTGATTTTTGATACTCATGTAACGTTGCAGCTCTGAAATATGGCAAAACTGGTGGCAAATGGCATCTTGGCAGCTTCACGCTTGATTTTCCTCAATTCACGGGCAGTTATTTTGCGCCTTTTTTTATCAACACGCTTCTTGCGACCCTGTTGGCTATTTGCCATGAAACGCTTAATTGTTCGGTGATCACGCTTCAAAAGTTTGGCAATTTCAAGACTGCTGCATCCCTCTGCAAGACATCTCACAATTTTTGACTTTTCAGAGTCCGTCAAATCTCTCTTCTGACCCATTTTGCCAAAGGAAAGGAAGTTGCCTAATAATTAAGCACACCTTATATAGGGTAAAAAAGGAGAAGTCCACTACAAGAAATACAAATTTTATTAAAAAATAAACACATAAGAGAAAAACGGGCTGTAAAAATATTACATGCACAGTGAGGCTATAAAAGCATACAAGAAACAACCGTGGACTGCAAGAAAAGACCTGGTGTTAGTCCAGACAGTCTTAAAAATGTAAGCCATAAGGGGCAGGGCAAATCTAATCCACAAAAACCCCAGTAATATTAGGGGTTAAACGGTAAATCCAGTCATATGGGCAGTGCTGTATAACTCAAATAGAACAACGGGGAGCGCTGTTAAAGCACCCACCGTTGTGACAAATGTGAAAAACAGTGTTACAATCCTGCCCATGGACAAGTTGCAGGTCCTGACAAGTAAAAGTGGCCCATAAGTGGATACACACGTCATGATCCGTTCCAGGGTTTAGTCCTGTCTGCTATTGGTCGGGCAGATGATGTCAAGGGTTAACTTTGCTCTGCCTCATTCTAGGTTCAGGTTGGCTATTTAGCTCTCACACATCCTGCTAGCAGTGTGAGCTATACTGCTACCTTCGGCTTGTGAACCTGACTGGTAACCCTTGATTTGTCCTGCTGTTATCCCTGACTTGTCCCGTGTCTGTTGTTCCCCTCTGTCTTCCCTGTTCCCTGCATTTCCCTGTTTGTCTGTTTGATTCTCTGGTTTTTGACTCGGCCTGTATTCGGACTCACTTCTGCTTTCTGTCTTTGTCTTATCTGCTTCTGACCGTTGATGACCTCCTGGCTTTCTCCTGACAACGTGTATTGCTTATTCCTTTTGTCCTGCTACCTCCGTACGGTTTTGACTTGGCTTGCCTGATCACGCTCCCGCCACTTGGTGGCGCCTGTGTTTCTGCTCTGTAGAGGGCTTGCTGAGACCTGTGATACTTCAGGTGACTGATTATTCCTGACTCAGTCTTGGATGTTTTTTCTGCCACCTGGTGGTGGTTTTGGCTGCTGCAGTGCAGGCCTACTCTGGAAGTGTGTAATCCCTTCTCCCCTCTGTAACCTACAGGTGGAGCACACACCAGCCTGCATTACAGCTGCATGACATTATAGCTCACCCCTACATATAAAGGGATTTCTGCATTTTTTTTTCTCTGCTCTGTTTGCTATGGATCCGCTCCATACCTTGGCAGATCACATGAATAGCTTGGCATTGATTATGCAAGACCTATTTGTGCAACAGAGGGAGCTTTCTAACACAGTAATATCGTTGCAGACTGACAGTAAGCACTCTAACACTGTCGACGTTTCTTTACACTCTCCTGAACCTACAGTTAAGCTCCCAGATACCTTCTCCAGGGAGAGGGAGAAATTCAGTACTTTCAGGGAGAATTGCAAACTATTGTTTTCTCTTAGACCCCTATCTTCTGGTGATGAGAGTCAGCGGGTGGGGATAATCATTTCCTTACTGCGGGAGGGACCTCAGTCGTGGGCTTTCTCTCTACCTGCATCTGCCCCTGAACGTGTGTCTGTGGACAGATTCTTTGAGGCTTTGGGACTGATTTATGATGAACCAGACCGGGTCAGGGTAGCAGAGGACATGATCATGGGTCTCTCTCAGAATGAACTCACTGCTGAACAGTATTGTTCTGAGTTCAGGAGGTGGTCTGTTGAGGTGTCCTGGAATGACTCTGCTCTAAGATGCCTGTTTGAGAGAGGATTATCGGATCATCTCAAGGATGCACTGGCCCTTTATATGCCGCCCAGTTCCCTTGAAGAGGCCATGACCCAGGCCATTCGTATGGACCAGAGGTTACGGGAGAGAGGAATTATCCAGCATGAGATTCCCGTATTGCCTGCCAAGTCTGAGGTGGTGTCATTCAAGGAGACTATGGAAGTTGGTACCATTAATTTCAAGGAGAAAGAGAGGAAACGGCAACAAGATGAGAAATCATGTTTTTATTGTGGAGATCCGGGACATTGGAAGACGGACTGCTCCTCTTGTCCATCAAATAAAGAGCTGCTGAGTCTGGGTGATGATCTAGGAGGTCATCCAGACTCTCAGGTACCATTTTCATCTTTTCAGAAAATTTTGTTAGAGGTGGAACTGTGTTATGGAGGTGGTAGTGCTTCCACTTCAGCATTTGTGGACTGTGGATCTTCCATGAACTTCATTAACTCTAGTATGGTGTCCGAGTTAAAGTTAGGGACAGTCAGGCTAGAGACTCCCATCTATATCGTTGCAATTGATAAGACACCGTTGGCTCAAAATGTCATTAAGTTTGTCTCTGAGGAGTTCCTCCTCAAGGTGAGTTCCTTACATCAGGAACGAAATTTCATGTTATGTTATGAATAATCTTCCTGCAGGACTTGTGTTGGGGTTCCCCTGGTTGCAGAGGCATAATCCTGTTATTAACTGGGGATCTCGTGATATTGTTAAATGGGATCCTAATTGTTCCAATGGTTGTCTTTCTGCTGTTTTTGTGTCTGCCATTAGTCCGAAGGGTATTCCGGAGTACCTGAAGGACTTTGGGGACGTGTTCTCCGAAAAGAGGCTGAGGTTTTGCCACCCCACCGTCCTTATGATTGTGCCATTAATCTTATTCCTGGTTCTAAATTGCCCAAAGCCCGTTTGTACAATCTTTCTGGCCCGGAACGTACTGCTATGAAAAACTATATCTCTGATAGCCTACGCAAAGGTCACATCCGTCCCTCTGTCTCACCTGTGGCCGCGGGATTCTTTTTTGTTAAGAAAAAAGATGGTGGTTTACGCCCGTGCCTCGATTTCCAAGAACTAAATAAAATTACCGTGAGAAATACCTACCCTCTCCCACTCATTCCTGATCTTTATAACCAAGTGTCTGGGGCTAAGTGGTTTTCCAAACTTGATCTCAGGGGAGCATATAACCTTATCCGTATTCAGGAAGGGGATGAGTGGAAAACGGCATTTCTCACCTCTGAAGGTCTGTTTGAAAATTTGGTCATGCCCTTTGGTCTCACGAACGCGCCCGCTGTATTTCAGAACTTCATGAATGATGTTTTCTCTGATTTTATCGGGCGCTTTATGGTTGTATACTTGGATGATATCCTTGTTTTCTCGCCTGACAAGGAATCCCACATTGGTCATCTACGTGCTGTTCTTCACAGGTTACGGGGTAATTCTCTGTTTGCTAAACCCGAGAAATGTTTGTTTTGTGTCCAGGAGCTTTCCTTTCTGGGGATCATCCTTTCGGCCAATGGGTTTCGGATGGATCCCGGAAAGGTACAGGCCATTGTTGATTGGGTGCAACCCAGAGACCTCAAGGGGTTGCAGCGTTTTCTGGGTTTCGCCAATTATTATCGAAAATTCATCAAGGGGTTTTCTCAGGTGGTCAAACCACTCACCGATCTCACTCGCAAAGGGGCTGATCTCAAAGTTTGGTCAACCTTAGCAGTTGAAGCATTTGTTACACGAAAGAAATGTTTTATGTCTGCTCCTGTATTGGTTCAGCCCGATCCATCTGAACCGTTCATTGTAGAGGTGGACGCATCTGAGGTGGGAGTGGGGGCTGTGTTGTCACAGGGACCTGTTACCTTGACCAATTTAAGACCATGTGCCTTTTTCTCCAGGAAGTTCTCTTCCGCGGAGAGGAACTATGAT
This sequence comes from Oophaga sylvatica, assembly GCA_033576555.1. Classification (NCBI taxonomy): domain Eukaryota; kingdom Metazoa; phylum Chordata; class Amphibia; order Anura; family Dendrobatidae; genus Oophaga; species Oophaga sylvatica. The sequence goes on along the minus strand of JARQOD010002542.1, from coordinate 25,512 downwards.
GTGGGTAACCGGGAGTTATTGACCATAAAATTGGCTTTTGAAGAATGGAGGCATTTTTTGGAGGGGGCGGTTCATCGGATCACGGTTATCATGGATCACAAAAACTTGTCTTATCTTGAATCTGCTAAACGGTTGACTCCTAGACAGGCTAGTTGGTAGCTTTTTTTTCTCGTTTTCATTTTTCAATCACTTTTCGGCCTGGTTCTAAGAATGTCAATGCTGATGCCTTATCTCGCAGTTTTGATTCGATATCACCCCCTGAACCTCCTTCCTCCATTCTTCAGCACGGGGTGGTTGTTGCGGGTGTATCCTCTGAATTGGAACAGGAAATTCAGAAGGCTCAGTCTCTTGCTCCTTCCTCTTTGCCTGATAATAAACTCTTTGTTCCCATTCAATACAGGTTGAATTCCACGATTCTGCTCTCAGTGGACACCCGGGGATCTCAGCCACTCGAAAAGCCATTGCTAGGCTATTTTGGTGGTCCTCCATGAACTCTGAAATCACTATGTTTGTGTCTGCTTGTTATACCTGTGCCCGTGCTAAGAGCTCACATAACCGGCCGGCCGGGGAATTGGTACCATTGCCAATTCCAGATAGACCTTGGACTCATTTGTCCATGGACTTCATCACTGAACTCCCTCCTTCTAATGGCAAAACTGTAATCTGGGTAGTGGTTGACAGATTCAGTAAACAGGCGCATTTTGCACCTCTGGCAGGATTGCCTAATGCTGAGACACTATCCAGGTTGTTTGTTGAGCACGTTGTACGGCTGCATGGCGTGCCTTTGAGTGTGGTTTCTGATAGGGGGGTGCAGTTTGTGTCCAGATTTTGGAGGGCATTTTGTAAAAGACTGGGTATTTGCTTAACCTTCTCCTCAGCTTACCATCCTGAGACCAATGGGCAGACGGAGAGGATCAATCAGTCACTCGAACAGATTTTGAGGTGTCTTGCTATGTCTCAGCAGGATGATTGGTGTTCTTCATTGCCCGTGGCTGAATTTGCATTCAATAATCGGATTAACCAGTCCACTGGCACCTCTCCTTTCTTCTGTAACTATGATTTTCACCCCATTTTGGCAAATTTTCTAGGCTGGATTCAGGATGTACAGGGGCTGATACGGCAGTACAAAGATTGGGGGAGGTGTGGAGGGAGGTCCAAAAGAATATTGGGGAGGCTCAGGGCAAACATAAACTTTTTTTAGATAAGCGACGGTCTGTAGGACCTATGTTCCTGGTGGGAGATAAAGTATGGTTGTCCACCAAGAACATTCATCTAATGGTTCCCTCTGCTAAGTTAGGTCCCAGATTTATTGGTCCTTACGAGATCATTGAGGTGGTCAATCCTGTTGCCTTTCGGTTACGCCTTCCTCCATCACTCCGGATCCCCAATGTGTTTCATAAATCCCTTCTTAAGTCATTTGTATCATCTTCCACAGGGCCTCCATCCCCTCCGCCTCCTGTCTCTGTGGATGGTCAGACCGAGTTTGAAGTGGAACGGATTGTGGATTCGCGTAGGGTCCGTAGTTCACTTCAGTATTTGGTCCATTGGAAGGGTTATGGTCCTGAGGATCGATCTTGGGTCCCGGCGCGATCGGTACATGCTGATCGATTGGTTCGGGCATTTCACGCACGTTATCCTGGGAAGTCTGGGGGTCCGGTGGCCCCCTTGAGAAGAGGGTACTGTCATGATCCGTTCCAGGGTTTAGTACTGTCTGCTATTGGTCCGGGCGGATCATGTCAAGGGTTAACTTTGCTCTGCCTCATTCTGGGTTCAGGTTGGCTATTTAGCTCTCACACATCCTGCTAGCAGTGTGAGCTATACTGCTACCTTCGGCTTGTGAACCTGACTGGTAACCCTTGATTTGTCCTGCTGTTATCCCTGACTTGTCCCATGTCTGCTGTTCCCCTCTGTCTTCCCTGTTCCCTGCATTTCCCTGTTTGTCTGTTTGATTCTCTGGTTTTTGACTCGGCCTGTATTCGGACTCGCTTCTGCTTTCTGTCTTTGTCTTATCTGCTTCTGATTGTTGATGACCTCCTGGCTTTCTCCTGACCACGTATATTGCTTATTCCTTTTGTCCTGCAGCCTCCGTACGGTTTTGACTTGGCTTGCCTGACCACGCTCCCACCACTTGGTGGCGCCTGTGTTTCTGCTCTGTAGAGGGCTTGCTGAGACCTGTGATACTTCAGGTGACTGATTATTCCTGACTCAGTCTTGGACGTTTTTTCTGCCACCTGGTGGTGGTTTTGGCTGCTGCAGTGCAGGCCTACTCTGGAAGTGTGTAATCCCTTCTCCCCTCTGTAACCTACAGGTGGAGCACACACCAGCCTGCATTACAGCTGCATGACACACACATGTGGCTTAACACTGTCAAACCGCGGAATCAGTACAAGTGTATAAGTTCCAAGGTATGAAAATAGAACAATAACGTCGCTTGCAGAGTTATATCAGGAGCCCAAACAAGCCCTAAGAATAGATCAGTGGAGCGGAAAAGCCCTTACCCATTGTGCAGCAGAGTGACCTGGTGTGTCCCAGTCTGCTGCACAATGGGTAAGGGCTTTTCCGCTCCACTGATCTATTCTTAGGGCTTGTTTGGGCTCCTGATATAACTCTGCAAGCGGCATTATTGTTCTTTTTTCATACCTTGGAACTTATACACTTGTACTGATTCCGCGGTTTGACAGTGTTAAGCCACATGTGTGTATCCACTTATGGGCCACTTTTACTTGTCAGGACCTGCAACTTGTCCATGGGCAGGATTGTAACACTGTTTTTCACATTTGTCACAACGGTGGGTGCTTTAACAGCGCTCCCGTTGTTTCATTTGAGTTATACAGCACTGCCCATATGACGGGATTTACCGTTTAAACCCTAATATTACTGGGGTTTTTTGGTGGATTAGATTTGCCCTGCCCCTTATGGCTTACATTTTTTAGACTGTCTGGACTTACACCAGGTCTTTTCTTGCAGTCCACGGTTGTTTCTTGTATGCTTTTATAGCCTCACTGTGCATGTAATTTCTTTACAGCCCGTTTTTCTCTTATGTGTTTATTTTTGAATAAAATTTGTATTTCTTGTAGTGGACTTGTTCTTCTTTTTTGCTATACAATTTGAGTCCGTTCTACGGTCATGGGGATAATTTCTGCACACTTGTGTCTTACCTGATATGTCTAAATGCAGCTCTGGAGTATTTTTGCACCTTATATAGGGTGTTGATGTCATTAGACCACACCCCTCATTACAGATATGCAAACCAACTGATTTACATAATTGGCAGTTGGCTTTCAAGCCTATACAGCTTGGAGTAGGACAACATGTATAAAAAGGATGATGTGATCAAAATACTCATTTGCCTAATAATTCTGCACACAGTGTATATCTATAATAATATCTACTTGACAGGAGCCCGTACATTCTATATCTACAATAATATATACCTGACAGGAGCCTGTACAGTCTATATCTACAATATTATATGCCTGACAGGAGCCCGTACACTCTATATCTACAGTAATATATACCTGACAGGAGCCCGTACACTCTATATCTACAATAATATATACCTGACAGGAGCCCGCACAGTCTATATCTACAATAATTCTTACCTGACAGGGGCCCATATATTCTATATCTACAATAATATACTGTATACCTGACAGGAGCTTATGCAGTCTATATCTACAATAATATATACCTGACAGAAGCCCATACACTCTATATCTACAGTAATATATACCTGACAGGAGCCCATACAGTCTGTGTCTACAATAATCTATACCTGGAAGGAGCCCATACATTCTATATCTACAATAATATATACCTGTCAGGGGCCCATACATTCAAAATCTACAATAATATATACCTGACAGGGGCCCATACATTCTATATCAACAATAATACATATATGACAGGAGCCTGTATATTCTATATCTCCAATAATATATATCTGATAGGGGCCCATACATTCTATATCTACAATTATATACACCTGACAGGAGCCGATACATTCTATATCTACAATAATATATACCTGACAGGAGCCCATACAGTCTGTGTCTACAATAATATATGCCTGACTGGAGCCCATACAGTCTATATCTACAATAATCTATACCTGGAAGGAGCCCATACATTCTATATCTACAATAATATATACCTGACAGGGGCCCATACATTCAAAATCTACAATAATATATACCTGACAGGGGCCCATACATTCTATATCAACAATAATACATATATGACAGGAGCCCGTACATTCTATATCTACAATAATATATACCTGACAGGAGCCCATACATTCTATATCTACAATAATGTATACCTGACAAGAGCCCATACAGTCTAAATCTAAAATAATATATACCTGACAGAAGCCCGTACAATCTATCTCTACAATAATATAGACCTGACAGGAGCCCGTATATTCTATATCTACAATAATATATACCTGACAGGAGCCCCTCCAGTCTATATCTACAATAATATATACCTGACAGGAGCCCATGCAGTCTATATCTACAGTAATATACATCTGACAGGAGCCCGTACAGTCTATATCTACAATAATCCACAACTGACAGGGGCCCATACATTCTATATCTACAATAATATATACCTGACAGGAGCCCATACAGTGCATATCTACAATAATATATACCTGACAGAAGCCTGTACATTCTATATCTACAATAATATATACCTGACAGGAACCCATACATTCTATATCTGCAATAATCCATAACTGACAGGGTCCATACATTCTATATCTACAATAATATATACCTGATAGGGGCCCATACATTCTATATCTACAATAATATATACCTGACAGGAGCCCATACTGTGCAAATCTACAATAATATATACCTGACAGGGGCCCGTACACTCTATATCTACAATAATATATACCTGACAGGAGCCCATACAGTGCATATCTACAATAATATATACCTGACAGGGGCCCATATAGTCTATATCTACAATAATATATCCCTGACAGGAGCCCATACAGTCTACATCTATAATAATATATACCTGACAGGAGCCCGCAGAGTCTATATCTACAATAATTCATACCTGTCAGGAGCTCATACAGTCTATATCTACAATAATATATACCTGACAGGAGCCCATGCATTCTATATCTACAATAATATATACCTGACAGGAGCCCATATAGATTATATCTAAAATAATATATACCTGAAAGAAGCCCTTACATTCTATATCTACAATAATATACACCTGAAAGGAGATCAGGATCAGGAGGGATTTACAGTGTGGATGTAGCAGAGCCATGTGTGTGAGGTGTACGGAGTGGAGCCGTGTACAAGGCATTGTGGAGCATTCATACCTCCCAACTGTCCCAGATCCAGCGGGACAGTTCCGATTTTGAGAGAGATTCTGCCCCGCTGTCCCGGCTGGGAGCTTACTTTTCCCGTGGACACAGGAGTACACGGCGGAGCCCCTAGGAGCACTTTAAAACTCTGCTCTTTCTTTTCCTCAGTACCAGTCAGTGTGCCCACAGTACCAGCCACTGATCCCATAATGCCAGCCACTGTGCCCTCAGTACCAGTCAGTGTGATCACCAGTGCTAAATGACTGTGGTCAAGGCGTGGACATGGGTGTGATTAGTTGTGGAATGGGTGTGGTCAGGGGCGTGGCCTAAACCTCTCTCCCTCTTTCCCATCTTCAAAAGTTGGGAGGTATGCAGTAATATATACCTGACAGGAGCCCGTACAGTATATATCTACAGTAATATATACCTGACAGGAGCCCATACATTATATATCTACAATAATATATACCTGACAGGAGCTCATACAGTCTATATCTACAATAATATATACCTGACAGGAGCCCATACAGTCTATATCTACAATAATATATACCTGACAGAAGCCCGTACATTCTATATCTACAATAATATATACCTGACAGGAGCCCATACAGTCTATATCTACAATAATATATACCTGACAGGAGCCCGTACAGTCTATATCTACAATAATATATACCTGACAGGAGGCCATACAGTCTGTATCTACAATAATATATACCTGACAGGAGCCCATACAGTCTATATCTACAGTAATATATACCTGACAGGAGCCCGTACAGTCTGTATCTACAATAATTTATACCTGACAGGAGCCCATACAGTCTATATCTACAATAATATATACCTGACAGGGGCCCATACAGTCTATATCTACAATAATATATACCTGACAGAAGCCCGTACATTATATATCTACAATAATATATACCTGACAGGAGCACATACAGTCTATATCTACAATAATATATACCTGACAGGAGCCCATACAGTCTATATCTACAGTAATATATACCTGACAGGAGCCCATACATTATATATCTACAATAATATATACCTGACAGGAGCTCATACAGTCTATATCTACTATAATTATACCTGACAGGGGCCCATACAGTCTATATCTACAATAATATATACCTGACAGAAGCCCATACATTCTATATCTACAATAATATATACCTGACAGGAGCCCATACAGTCTATATCTACAATAACATATACCTGACAGGAGCCCGTACAGTCTATATCTACAGTAATATATACCTGACAGGAGCACATACAGTCTATATCTACAATAATATATACCTGACAGGAGCCCGTACAGTCTATATCTACAGTAATATATACCTGACAGGAGCACATACAGTCTATATCTACAATAATATATACCTGACAGGAGCCCGTACAGTCTATATCTAGAGTAATATATACCTGACAGGAGCCCATACAGTCTATATCCACAATAATATATACCTGACAGAAGCCCGTACATTCTATATCTACAGTAATATATACCTGACAGGAGCCCATACAGTCTCTATCTACAATAATATATACCTGACAGGAGCCCGTACAGTCTATATCTACTATAATATATACCTGACAGGAGCCCGTACAGTCTATATCTACAGTAATATATACCTGACAGGAGCCCATACAGTCTATATCTACAGTAATATATACCTGACAGGAGCCTGTACAGTCTGTATCTACAGTAATATATACCTGACAGGAGCCCGTACAGTCTATATCTACAGTAATATATACCTGACAGGGGCCCATACATTCTATATCTACAATAATATATGCCTGACAGGAGCCCGTACAGTCTATATCTACAATAATATATACCTGACAGGAGCCCGTACAGTCTATATCTACAATAATATATACCTGACAGGAGCCCGTACAGTCTATATCTACAATAATATATACCTGACAGGAGCCCGTACAGTCTATATCTACAGTAATATATACCTGACAGGAGCCCGTACAGTCTATATCTACAGTAATATATACCTGACAGGAGCCCGTACAGTCTATATCTACAGTAATATATACCTGACAGGAGCCCATACAGTCTATATCTACAGTAATATATACCTGACAGGAGCCCGTACAGTCTATATCTACAGTAATATATACCTGACAGGAGCCCGTACAGTCTATATCTACAGTAATATATACCTGACAGGAGCCCGTACAGTCTATATCTACATAATATATACCTGACAGGAGCCCGTACAGTCTATATCTACAGTAATATATACCTGACAGGAGCCCGTACAGTCTATATCTACAGTAATATATACCTGACAGGAGCCCGTACAGTCTATATCTACAGTAATATATACCTGACAGGAGCCCGTACAGTCTATATCTACAGTAATATATACCTGACAGGAGCCCGTACAGTCTATATCTACAATAATATATAACCTGACAGGAGCCGTACAGTCTATATCTACAATAATATATACCTGACAGGAGCCCATACAGTCTATAGCTACAATAATATATACCTGACAGGAGCCCTACAGTCTTATCTCAGTAATTATACCTGACAGGAGCCCGTACACTCTATATCTACAGTAATATATACCTGACAGGAGCCCATACAGTCTATATCTACAGTAATATATACCTGACAGGAGCCCGTACAGTCTATATCTACAGTAATATATACCTGACAGGAGCCCGTACAGTCTATATCTACAGTAATATACACCTGACAGGAGCCCGTACAGTCTATATCTACAGTAATATATACCTGACAGGAGACCATACATTCTATATCTACAATAATATATACCTGACAGGAGACCATACATTCTATATCTACAATAATATATACCTGACAGGGCCCATACATTCTATATCAAATTCAAATTCAAATTCAAAGAAGCTTTATTGGCAGGACTAAATACACATTAGTTTTGCCAAAGCAAGTGTACAAAAGGGGAATAGGGATAGGGATGTTGGGTAGGGGCAGATCCAGGGTGGGGGCTATGGAAGTCCATGGCATAGGGAGGGGTGATGGGGCGCAGGTCCGGGGTGGGGGCTATAGAAGTCCATGGCATAGGGAGGGGGAATGGGGGCAGATCCGGGGTGGGGACTATAGAAGTCCATGGCATATCATAGTTCTCTTTCTCGCAGTCTATGACATTCGCTCACATACCGCGCTGCTATCTTCGCTGCTCTCTCTTCTTCCCCCAGCAAGATATATGTTTTCTCTTCCTCCTTCATGGTGATGAAATCCGGGAAGAGATGTGAGAGTCTCCTGAAGTGAGTGTCCCTCACTGCTGAGTATTTGGAGCAGTGTAGCAGGAAGTGGGTTTCGTCCTCTATGGCCTCCTGGTCACAGTGTTGGCATAGTCTTTCCTCCCTGGGCTTGTAGCTCTGCCTGTGTCGGCCGGATTTGATGGCCAGACTGTGGGCGCTGAGTCTATACCGGCTCAGGATCTGGCGGTCTCTGGGGTCCGGGAGTTTCTCCAGGTATGGGGCCAGACTGTAGTCTCTCTGTAGACTCCGGTACATGGTCAGTTTCTGGGAGCTGATGATGTCGTTCTTCCAGTCACTGACATACCTCTCCTGGCCTTCGTCTACCATCTTCCTGATTTCGGCTTTTGTCAGGTTGTTGTGATTGGTGTTCTGGTCAGGTTGGGTTTGGGTGAGCTGTTCCGAGGGTCCTAGTTTTTCTGTGTCACCTACGTGTGTCAGGGCTTTATGGTGATGGGAGCTTGGATTGCTCCTATGTAGGTGAGCCCGGAATGACAGTGACCTCTTTAGAACCGTTAGGTGTAGAGGGAATCTGCCCAGCTCGGCCCGGCAGGCACTGTTGGAGGTGCACCGATGGACTTGGAGAAGGTGCTTGCAGAATTCCAGGTGGAATATTTCTGTTGGGCTGGAATCCCACCTTGACCAGTCTGGGTAGGTGTGAGGACCCCAGACTTCACTGCCATACAGGAGGATTGGGGCGATGACAGAGTCGAAGATTTTTAACCAGACCCTCACTGGTGGCTTCAGATGGTAGAGTTTCCTTCGGATGCCATAGAAGGTTTTACATGCCTTGTCTTTCAGGGTCTCTATGGCTTGTTTGAAGCTTCCTGACCGGTGAATCTCTAGGCCCAGGTAGGTATATTTGTCTTCCTATAAGGGCGCAGTTGTTGAGGACAAATGAAGGGTGCTGGTCTAATTTTCTCTTTCTCCTCTGGAACACCATGATGTTGGTTTTCTTTAGGTTGACCGGTAGTGCCCAGGTGGAGCTGAATTTCTCTAAGATTTTCAGGTTGTCTTGGAGGCCTTTCTCGGTTGGTGACAGAAGCAGCAGGTCATCTGCATACAGCAGGAATTTCACCTGGGTGTCGTGGAGGGTGGGACCTGGTGCTGTGGAAGATTCCAGAGCGGTAGCCAGCTCGTTGATGTAAATGTTGAAGAGCGTTGGACTTAGGCTGCAGCCTTGTCTGACTCCACGGCTCTGCTGGAAATAAGCTGTTTTTTACCGTTCACACTCACACTGCAGAGGTTCTCGGTGTAGGAGCTTTTGATAACATCGTAGGTCTTTCCTCCTATTCCGCTCTCCAGCAGTTTCAGGAATGCCACACCGAATCAAAGGCCTTTTTAAAGTCCACGAAACAGGCGTATATCTTCCCGTTCTTTGTATTGTGGACGTGTCTCTGAATGAGGCTGTGCAGGGTATAGATGTGGTCAGTGGTGCGGTGGTTTGGCATGAACCCTGCTTGGCTCTTGCTGAGGACGTTATGTTCGGTGAGGAAACTGAGGATCCTCTTGTTCAGGATGCTGTTTAACAGTTTCCCCAGGTTGCTGCTGACACATATGCCTCTGTAGTTGGCTGGGTCATACCTGTCCCCATTCTTGTGGATCGGTGTGATGAGGCCTTGGTTCCAGGTACGAGGGAAGTAGCCGGCACTTAGCACAATATTGAAGAGTTTAACCATTGCAGCCTGTATTTCTGGTGGGCTGTACTTCAGCATTTCTGGTAGGATTCCATCCAGGCCACCGGCTTTTCTACATCTTATGGAAGAGATTCTCTCTGCTACTTCCTGTAATGTAATAGGTGTATCCACTGGGTTTTGGAAATTTTTTACTTTTTCCTCCATTGCTTTTAATTTTGCCATTATGTTTTCCTGTTCTTGGTTTAGTTCTTCCTTTGGGATTTCTTTATAGAGGTCTCTGAAGTACTGGAGCCAGATGTTGCCATTTTGGATATGGATGTTGTTTTTCTTGTCTTTTGTGCCCATGTGGTTCCATAGTTCCCAGAAGGAATTGTCTTGAAGAGCATCTTGGAGTTGGTTAAGCTTGGTAGAGATGTAACTCTGCTTCTTCCTCCTGAGGATGGTTTTGTACTGTCTTTGTATGGTTTCATAGGCTTCCCTCAGACCAGGGTGGTTGGGGTCTCTATGTTTCTTGTTTGAGGCTGTTCTCAGGGTCTTCCGTACGACTTTACATTCTCTGTCAAACCAACCATTGATCTGTTTTTCTTTTGGTCTCTTGTAGTCAACTTTTTTAAGGTCGGACAGTCTGGCCATTGCATAGAATATATTGTTGAGGTCTTTTGTAGCTTGACTCACTCCCTTTGGGTTAGGCTGGTACTCGTGGTTGTAGAAGTGGTGGAGCATCCGCTGTATTTCGGGTCTGCTGAGAGCCTCTTTATACTTTAGTGCCGACGTTTTGGACCATTTATATGATGGAGGCCGGTTGAAGAGGCCGCTATGCTGTGGCTTTTGAGTGGGTGGTTTCTCTGTAGATTTCAAGTACAGAAGAAGTTGGCTGTGGTCTGACAGGTGCGTTTGTGGGGTGACTATGAAGGCGCTGATATTTGCCCGGTTCATGTCTGTAATGGCATAATCTACTACACTCCTCCCTACATCTTGAACTAGATGGACTTAAAGTCTTCCTTCAAACTTAATAACTATGTTACTAACTATGTTACTATGTTACATGGGAGTTTAGTGTACACCTCCCCAAAGAGTCTCCTTTGGTACGTCCATTAAGAATATGAAGTCCTAAACTTCTACATACGTTCAGGAGCTTTTTACCACTTTTGTTGACTGTACCGTCATAGCTGTTTCTCTCTGTGTGTACTGAGTCTTGGCCGTCATTATCTGCTCCAAATATGTAGATGTTCCCATCCGTGGTCAGGAAGTCGTTTTCTCTCCCTGTTCTTGCATTGAGGTCCCCAAAGATGAGAACTTTTCCCAGGGCCTGATAGTGGGCGGCTTCTCTTTGTAAGATCTCGAAGCTCTCTGGATTGAAGTAGGGGGACTCTGGCGGTGGTATATAGGTGGCGCAGAGGTGGACATCAGACTGAGAGGTGAGGATGGAGCTGCTGATCCTGATCCATATGTGGCTGCCTCCTCTCTTCACCGGTTTGATGTATTGGTGGAGCTCATCTTTATACCAGATCAGTATTCCTCCTGAGCTCCGGCCCTGTTTGATGTTTTTATTTTTCAGGGCAGGGACAGAGATTTCCCTGTATCCGATGGGCGCCAGGGATTCGTTTTCGGCTCTGGTCCATGTTTCCAGGAGGATCTGGATGTCTATATTTTTCAGTCTTTGTATAAAGTCCGGGTCATTTGTTTTACATCCAAAGGTCGAGGTGTTGAGACCCTGAATATTCCAGCTGCTGATTGTAAGTGAAGTCATTTTTCTATTTATCTTGTGTGTATATACCTTGTAATGAGTATGGCTGTGTAGGACAAACTGGATTTCTGACTGTTTTGTAGGTGTGCTTGGTTCCATCCAGTCACATTAGTTTCCTGCATAGTGCACTGAGCAGGGTCTTTACCTCATCCATATCTCTGCTCTGCGTGTATCTGTGTGGGGTCGGTGGACCCCTCCATGAAGGTCTCCACCTCTGATGGTCTGATTTTGGGTGAAGAGCTTTGTTTCCAGCTTCTGGAGATAGGATTGGGGTTTTCTGTCTTTTTATTGTTAGGGGTCTTTCGGTGTGATGTTGGCTACTGATGAATCCAGGCCTGGGTCCTCTGTTTAGTACGATGTCTTTCAGCTCTTTGGCCAGGAGACTGACCCCTTGTTTGTTGAGGTGCTTATTATCATATAGGTGATGGTGGTTTATGGAAAGGTGTTGTGCCAGGGTCACGTTTGGGACAGTCTTGACCATTTCTGTCAGTTCCATATTGATGCTTTGGGTGGTTTGCCTGGATATGTCCTTTGTTGGGAGCAGAGATGACAGAATGATTTTGCTGTCTGGGAATTTTAGTTTTGCCGTCTTTGCTAGTTGGGCCAGTTGTCCTGCGATCTGCTGGTGCTGGACTGGCAGACTGTTTGTACCTGTGTGTATAATAATATGGTTTGGGTTGGTAAAACGTGGATTATTGATGACCTCTGTCACCTGTTCAATAGTTGCACAGTGGATTTTTCTGACCCGTTTTCCTGGGAACAGCCGTTGTGCATTTAGGTACTTCCCATTTGAGTCCATTATTAGGACGATATCAGGGCTTTGTGGTGTCTGGGATGGGTTAAGTGGCTGCTGGTGGGGGTCTGTGATGCTGGCTTTGCTGGTGGTTGGTTCTCTTCTCGCTGATTCACTTTTCTTGGTTTCAGGATTATTCATACTGTAGGTTATTGCTGTGTTGTTGTTTGGGGTCTCCACATTCTGGTCAGTGGAGTCCATATTGTCTGCTCTCTGATTTGTTTCCATTGCCCCCTGCTGGGTCAGACATTGAGGACTCTGTGTTTTTAGTTCTGCTATCTCCTTTCTGAGCTTTTCATTGTCATTTTGTAATTCACTCATTTCCTCTCTTATTTTCTGGAGAGCTGACTTGAACTCACATTTCAGCTTGTTGATCTCATTTGTTGCTTGGTCATTTGCATTTCTATGTGAGTTTCTTTGAAGTTCTTCCTTAATTTGAACCAAGTCTCCTTCTAATTGAGATAGACAGTCTCTGATGGTCTCAGGGGAGAGGTGTGAAGTGTTGGGGGTTGAAGAGCTGTGCCTGGAGGACTCTGTAGAGATGTGAGCATTAGAAATGGCCTCTGGAAGTGGCTTTTTAAGGATTTGAGCCTGTTCTTTGATATCAGTAAAATGGTCTTCAAACTGCTGCAGATTGTCCTCAGTCCCTTGCACCATGACGGTGCCAGTGTTGTACAGGCTTATGGTGAGTGAGTGTGTGTCATCTTCTGCTTTGCGTTTAATTTTAATCTGCCGGCCAGTATTAGTGTGGCACTGAGATATATGTTTATACTGCTTGCACAGGGTGGTGTGCCAGGCTGAGAGATGGTCTGTGTGGAATACCACGTTGGTTCTCCTTTTTTCTTCATCTTTAGTGTAATCAGAAATAAGGGTTTCTGGATTCTCCCTCATTGCGTTTCCTTTCTTGACTTTACTGCTCTTCTGCCCCTGTGGTGTCTCCATATCTGACCCCCTGGTGTGCCGTGTCTCCAGCCATATGCTTTGCCCATTTACTTCTAAATTTGTGTTTTCCATTTTTGTGGTTATATAGTAATTATAATCCTTATTTCTAAGAAGTTAGATTTGTAGGAAGTCTATAGATTGTTTTGGGGTTGCAGGATGGTCCTACCTTTGGATGCTCAGGTCTCTGGATGTCAGATGAATGCTGCCTGTGTGCAGTCTGTCCTCCAAAAGATTCTTGCTTTGCCCTTTAAATCCTCTATTTCTTCCTCTTTCATAAAAATCCAAAGTCCAGCTCAGTCCAGGTCCCTTTTCTGTCCCGCGGAGTTGATTTTTTCCAGGTTTTGTCTTACAGTTGGCTCATTACAAGGTATAAAGTGATGGAAATTCAGGAGCTCATCTTCAGTGCTTCTTACTCCTAGGAATGGTGGGCGGGAACTATATCCACAATAATATATACCTGACAGGAGCCCGTACATTCTATATCTACAATAATATATACCTGACAGGAGCCCATACAGTCTATATCTACAGTAATATATACCTGACAGGAGCCCGTACAGTCTATTATATACAATAATATATACCTGACAGGAGCCCGTACAGTCTATATCTACAATAATATATACCTGAAAGGAGCCCGTACAGTCTATATCTACAGTAATATACACCTGACAGGAGCCCGTACAGTCTATATCTACAGTAATATATACCTGACAGGAGACCATACATTCTATATCTACAGTAATATATACCTGACAGGAGACCATACATTCTATATCTACAATAATATATACCTGACAGGGGCCCATACATTCTATATCTACAATAATATATACCTGACAGGAGCCCATACAGTCTATATCTATAATAATATATACCTGACAGGAGCCCATATAGTTTATATCTACAATAATATATACCTGACAGGAGCCCATATAGTTTATATCTACAGTAACTACATGCACTACATGCACTACCGACCCCATTCCCTCACATCTCCTCCAGTCTCTCTCTCCTGTTGTCACAACTCACCTAACTACAATCTTCAATCTCTCACTCTCCAAGGTATAAAGTGATGGAAATTCAGGAGCTCATCTTCAGTGCTTCTTACTCCTAGGAATGGTGGGCGGGAACTATATCCACAATAATATATACCTGACAGGAGCCCGTACATTCTATATCTACAATAATATATACCTGACAGGAGCCCGTACAGTCTATTATATACAATAATATATACCTGACAGGAGCCCGTACAGTCTATATCTACAATAATATATACCTGACAGGAGCCCATACAGTCTATATCTATAATAATATATACCTGACAGGAGCCCATATAGTTTATATCTACAATAATATATACCTGACAGGAGCCCATATAGTTTATATCTACAGTAACTACATGCACTACATGCACTACCGACCCCATTCCCTCACATCTCCTCCAGTCTCTCTCTCCTGTTGTCACAACTCACCTAACTACAATCTTCAATCTCTCACTCTCCTCTGGCATTTTCCCATCCTCCTTCAAGCACTCCATCATTACTCCACTACTAAAGAAACCCGCTCTTGACCCTTCCTGCACAAACAACTACAGACCGGTCTCCAATCTCCCCTTCATCTCTAAACTTTTGGAGCGCCTAGTCTACTCCCGCCTCACCCGTTACCTCTCCACTCACTCCCTCCTAGACCCTTCACAGTCTGGCTTCCGACCCCTACATTCGACTGAAACTGCACTCATCAAAGTGACCAATGACCTTCTGACAGCAAAACGTAACGGCGACCACTCTCTGCTCATTCTACTCGACCTTTCTGCAGCTTTCGACACGGTTTACCACCGTCTCCTACTGTCTAGGCTCCAGTCACTAGGTATTAAGGACACTGTTCTCTCCTGGTTCTCCTCCTATCTTTCTGACCGCTCCTTCAGTGTTTCGTTCTCTGGCTCCACTTCATCTCCTCTTCCTCTCACTGTCAGTGTACCCCAGGGCTCAGTCCTTGGCCCCCTTCTCTTCTCTCTCTACACCGCCCCAATTGGACAGACCATCAGCAGATTTGGCTTTCAGTACCATCTTTATGCTGATGACACACAATTATACACGTCATCCCCCGACCTTACCCCCGCTGTACTACAGAACGCCACCGACTGTCTGTCCGCAGTCTCCAACATCATGTCTGCTCTCTATCTGAAACTTAACCTCTCCAAAACTGAACTTCTTCTGCTCCCGCCGTCTACTAACCTCCCTAAATCTGACATTTCCCTCTCAGTGGGCGGCACCATAATAACACCCCGGCAGCAGGCTCGCTGTCTGGGTGTTATGTTTGACACCAATCTCTCCTTCACCTCCCATATACAATCTCTTGCCCGCTCTTGCCGCCTACACCTAAAGAACATCTCTAGAATCCGCCCTTTTCTCACCATGGAAACAACAAAAACCCTTACTGTAGCAATGATCCACTCCCGCCTGGACTACTGCAACGCTCTATTACTTGGCCTCCCCATTACTCGACTACCCCCTCTCCAGTCCATCCTTAATGCAGCAGCCAGGGTCATCCATCTGGCTAATCGGTACTCGGACGCGTCCGCTCTTCGCCAGTCCTTACACTGGCTGCCCATTCATTATAGGATCCAATTCAAACTACTTGTTCTCACCCACAAAGCTCTCCACACTGCAGCACCCCCCTACATCTCCTCCCTCATTTCTATCTATCGGCCTAACCGACTGCTGCGCTCTGCAAACGACTTTCGACTAACCTCTGCACTAATCCGTACCTCCCACTCCCGACTCCAAGACTTCTCCCGCGCTGCGCCAATCCTCTGGAATGCTCTACCCCAAGAAATAAGGACTATCCACAATTTGCATGGTTTCAGGCGCTCCCTCAAAACACATCTGTTCAGAGCGGCCTATCACATTCACTAATCAAAGTCATTCTCTGTGTAAGTGTGTGTGTGTGTGTGTGTAGCCCATTCACTATCTCCATCCATCCCTCACTCCCTTAAGATGGCTGGACCATCATTGTAAATGCACCATTGTATATACACACCTGTACTTTGTATCTCCCCCACCTCATTGTAGATTGTAAGCTCTCACGAGCAGGGCTGTCTTATTGTGCTTTAATTACTGTATTGTTAACGTTGTTACTTATGACTTGTGTTTTGAAACTGTTAAACTGTAAAGCGCTGCGGAATATGATGGCGCTATACAAATAAAGATTATTATTATTATTATTATTATTATTACAGTAATATATACCTGACAGGAGCCCATATAGTTTATATCTACAGTAATATATACCTGACAGGAGCCCATACCGTCTATATCTACAATAATATATACCTGATAGGAGACCATACATTCTATATCTACAGTAATATATACCTGACAGGAGCCCATACAGTCTATATCTACAATAATATATACCTGACAGTTGCCCATACATTCTATATCTACAATAATATATACCTGACAGGAGCCCATACATTCGATATCTACAATAATATATACCTGACAGGAGCCCGTACAGTCTATATCTACAATAATATATACCTGACAGAAGCCCGTACAGTCTATATCTACAGTAATATACACCTGACAGGAGCCCGTACAGTCTATATCTACAGTAATATACACCTGACAGGGGCCTATACATTCTATATCTACAATAATATATACCTGACAGGAGCCCGTACAGTCTGTATCTACAGTAATATATACCTGACAGGAGCCCGTACAGTCTATATCTACAGTAATGTATACCTGACAGGAGCCCATACAGTCTATATCTACAGTAATATATACCTGACAGGAGCCCGTACATTCTATATCTACAATAATATATACCTGACAGGAGCCATACCGTCTATATCTACAATAATATATACCTGACAGGAGCCCATATAGTTTATAACTACAATAATATATACCTGACAGGAGCCCATACATTCTATATCTACAGTAATATATACCTGACCGGAGCCCGTACAGTCTTTATCTACAGTAATATATACCTGACAGGAGACCATACAGTCTATATCTACAATAATATATACCTGACAGGAGCCCATACATTCGATATCTACAATAATATATACCTGACAGGAGCCCATACCGTCTATATCTACAATAATATATACCTGATAGGAGACCATACATTCTATATCTACAGTAATATATACCTGAAAGGAGTCCGTACAGTCTATATCTACAATAATATATACCTGAAAGGAGTCCGTACAGTCTATATCTACAGTAATATATACCTGACAGGAGACCATACATTCTATATCTACAATAATATATACCTGACAGGGGCCCATACATTCTATATCTACAATAATATATACCTGACAGGAGCCCGTACATTCTATATCTACAATAATATATACCTGACAGGAGCCCATACATTCTATATCTACAATAATATATACCTGACAGGGGCCCATACATTCTATATCTACAGTAATATATACCTGACAGGAGCCCGTACAGTCTATATCTACAATAATATACATCTGACAGGAGCCCGTACAGTCTGTATCCACAGTAATATATACCTGACAGGAGCCCATACAGTCTATATCTACAGTAATATATACCTGACAGGAGCCCATACATTCTATATCTACAGTAATATATACCTGACAGGAGCCCGTACAGTCTATATCTACAATAATATACACCTGACAGGAGCCCGTACAGTCTATATCTACAGTAATATATACCTGACAGGAGCCCGTACAGTCTATATCTACAGTAATATATACCTGACAGGAGCCCATACACTCTATATCTACAGTAATATATACCTGACAGGAGCCCGTACAGTCTATATCTACAATAATATACACCTGACAGGAGCCCGTACAGTCTATATCTACAGTAATATATACCTGACAGGAGCCCGTACAGTCTATATCTGCAGTAATATATACAAGACAGGAGACCATACACTCTCTATCTACAGTAATATATACCTGACAGGAGCCTGTACAGTCTATATCTACAATGATATATACCTGACAGGGGCCCATACAGTCTATATCTACAATAATATATACAGTGCCTACAAGTAGTATTCAACCCCCTGCAGATTTAGCTGGTTTGATAAGATGCAAATAAGTTAGAGCCTTCAAACTGCAAACGAGAGTAGGATTTATTAACAGAAGCATAAATCTTACAAAACAAAAAGTTATGTTGCTCAGTTTAATTTTAATAAATTTTAAACATAAAAGTGTGGGTCAATTATTATACAACCCTATGTTTAATATTTTGTGGAATAACCCTTGTTTGCAATTACAGCTAATAATCGTCTTTAATAAGACCTGATCAGGCCGGCACAGGTCTGTGGAGTTATCTTGGCCCACTCCTCCATGCAAATCTTCTCCAAGTTATCTAGGTTCTTTGGGTGTCTCATGTGGACTTTAATCTTGAGCTCCTTCCACAAGTTTTCAATTGGGTTAAGGTCAGGAGACTGACTAGGCCACTCCAACACCTTGACTTTTTCCCTCTTGAACCAGGCCTTGGTTTTCTTGGCTGTGTGCTTTGGGTCGTTGTCTTGTTGGAAGATGAAATTACGACCCATCTTAAGATCCTTGATGGAGGAGCGGAGGTTCTTGGCCAAAATCTCCAGGTAGGCCGTGCTATCCATCCTCCCATGGATGCGGACCAGATGGCCAGGCCCCTTGGCTGAGAAACAGCCCCACAGCATGATGCTGCCACCACCATGCTTGACTGTAGGGATGGTATTCTTGGGGTCGTATGCAGTGCCATCCAGTCTCCAAACGTCACGTGTGTGGTTGGCACCAAATATCTCGATCTTGGTCTCATCAGACCATAGAACCTTGAACCAGTCTGTCTCAGAGTCCTCCAAGTGATCATGAGCAAACTGTAGACGAGCCTTGACATGACGCTTTGAAAGTAAAGGTACCTTACGGGCTCGTCTGGAACGGAGACCATTGCGGTGGAGTATGTTACTTATGGTATTGACTGAAACCAATGTCCCCACTGCCATGAGATCTTCCCGGAGCTCCTTCCTTGTTGTCCTTGGGTTAGCCTTGACTCTTCGGACAAGCCTGGCCTCGCACGGGAGGAAACTTTCAAAGGCTGTCCAGGCCGTGGAAGGCTAACAGTAGTTCCATAAGCCTTCCACTTACGGATGATGCTCCCAACAGTGGAGACAGGTAGGGCCAACTCCTTGGAAAGGGTTTTGTACCCCTTGCCAGCCTTGTGACCCTCCACGATCTTGTCTCTGATGGCCTTGGAATGCTCCTTTGTCTTTCCCATGTTGACCATGTATGAGTGCTGTTCACAAGTTTGGGGAGGGTCTTAAATAGTCAGAAAAGGCTGGCAAAAGAGATCATTAATCCACACATGTGAAGCTCATTATTCTTGGTGCCTGAACTACTTCTTAATACTTTAGGGGGACCAAACAGAATTCTTGTGGTTTGAGGGGTTGAATAATAAATGACACTCTGAATTAACTTTTAACGTTTTTTTAAAAAAAAAAAATTAAAACAAAAATTTTTGCAGCAGTGCATTTCCCACTTCCAGGCTGATCTACAGTACAAATGTCACAATGCCAAGTTAATTCCGCATGTGTCAACCAGCTAAATCTGCAGGGGGTTGAATACTACTTGTAGGCACTGTACCTGACAGGGGCCCATACAGTCTATATCTACAATAATATACACCTGACAGGAGACCATACAGTCTATATCTACAATAAAATATACCTGACAGGGGCCCATACATTCTATATCTACAATAATATATACCTGACAGAAGCCCATACAGTCTATATCTACAGTAATATATACCTGACAGGAGCCCATACAATCTATATCTACAGTAATATACACCTGACAGGAGCCCATACACTCTATATCTACAATAATATATACCTGACAGGAGCCCATACAGTCTATATCTACAGTAATATATACCTGACAGGGGCCCATACATTCTATATCTACAATAATATATACCTGAGAGGAGCCCATACAGTCTGTATCTACAGTAATATACACCTGACAGGAGCCCATACACTCTATATCTACAATAATATATACCTGACAGGAGACTATACAGTCTATATCTACAATAATATATACCTGACAGGGGCCCATACAGTCTATATCTACAATAATATATACCTGAGAGGAGCCCATACAGTCTGTATCTACAGTAATATATACCTGACAGGAGCCCATATAGTTTATATCTACAATAATATATACCTGACAGGAGCCCATACATTCTATATCTACAATAATATATACCTGACAGGAGCCCATACCGTCTATATCTACAATAATATATATCTGACAGGAGCCCATACA
The DNA here is from genome assembly GCA_033576555.1 of Oophaga sylvatica. Classification (NCBI taxonomy): domain Eukaryota; kingdom Metazoa; phylum Chordata; class Amphibia; order Anura; family Dendrobatidae; genus Oophaga; species Oophaga sylvatica. The sequence goes on along the minus strand of JARQOD010002542.1, from coordinate 4,434 downwards.
GTCTATATCTATAATAATATATACCTGACAGGAGCCCGTACATTCTATATCTACAATAATATATACCTGACAGGAGCCCATACAGTCTATATCTACAATAATATACACCTGACAGGGTCCCATACAGTCTATATCTACAATAATATACACCTGACAGGGGCCCGTACATTCTATATCTACAATAATATATACCTGATAGGAGCCCATACATTCTATATCTACAGTAATATATACCTGACAGGAGCCCGTACATTCTATATCTACAATAATATATACCTGATAGGAGCCCATACATTCTATATCTACAATAATATATACCTGACAGGAGCCCGTACAGTCTATATCTACAGTAATGTATACCTGACAGGATACATTCTATATCTACAATAATATATACCTGACAGGAGCCCGTACAGTCTATATCTACAGTAATGTATACCTGACAGGAGCCCGTACATTCTATATCTACAATAATATATACCTGACAGGAGCCCGTACATTCTATATCTACAATAATATATACCTGACAGGAGCCCACACAGTCTATATCTACAGTAATATACACCTGACAGTAGCCCGTACAGTCTATATCTACAGTAATATATACCTGACAGGAGCCCATACAGTCTATATCTACAATAATATATACCTGACAGGGGCCCATACAGTCTATATCTACAATAATATATACCTGACAGGAGCCCATACATTCTATATCTACAATAATACAGTTAGGTCCATAAATATTTGGACAGAGACAACATTTATCTAATTTTGGTTCTAGACATTACCACAATGAATTTGAAACAAAACAAATCAGATGCAGTTGAAGTTCAGACTTTCAGCTTTCATTTGAGGGTATCCACATTAAAATTGGATGAAGGGTTTAGGAGTTTCAGCTCCTTAACATGTGCCACCCTGTTTTTAAAGGGACCAAAAGTAATTGGACAATTGACTCCAAGGCTATTTCATGGACAGGTGTGGGCAATCCCTTCATTATATCATTCTCAATTAAGCAGATGAAAGGGCTGGTGTTGATTTGAGGTGTGGTGTTTGCATTTGGAAGGTTTATCTGTGAAGGAAACATGCGGTCAAAGGAGCTCTCCATGCAGGTGAAACAAGCTGTCCTTAAGCTGTAAAAAACAGAAAAAACCCATCCGAGAAATTGCTACAACTTTAGGAGTGGCAAAATCTACAGTTTGGTACATTCTGAGAAAGAAAGAAAGCACTGGTGAACTCATCAATGCAAAAAGACCTGGGCGCCCACGGAAGACAACAGTGGTGGATGATCGCAGAATACTCTCCATGGTGAAGAGAAACCTCTTCACAACAGCCAACCAAGTGAACAACACTCTCCAGGAGGTAGGCGTATCAATATCCAAATCTACCATAAAGAGAAGACTGCATGAAATTAAATACAGAGGGTTCACTGCACGGTGCAAGCCACTCATAAGAATCAAGAATAAAAAGGCTAGGCTGGACTTTGCTAAAAAACATCTAAAAAAGCCAGCACAGTTCTGGAAGAACATTCTTTGGACAGATGAAACCAAGATCAACCTCTACTAGAATGATGGAAAGAGAAAAGTATGGCGAAGGCGTGGTACAGCTCATGATCCAAAGCATACCACATCATCTGTAAAACATGGCGGAAGCAGTGTGATGGCTTGGGCATGCATGGCTGCCAGTGGCACTGGGTCACTAGTGTTTATTGATGATGTGACACAGGACAGAAACAGCCGAATGAATTCTGAGGTATTCAGAGCCATACTGTGTGCTCAGATCCAGCCAAATGCAGCCAAACTGATTGGTCGTCGTTTCATACTACAGATGGACAATGACCCAAAACATAAAGCCAAAGCAACCCAGGAGTTTATTAAAGCAAAGAAGTGGAATATTCTTGAATGGCCAAGTCAGTCACCTGATCTCAACCCAATTGAACATGCATTTCACTTGTTAAAGACTAAACTTCAGACAGAAAGGCCCACAAACAAACAACAACTGAAAACCACCGCGGTGAAGGCCTGGCAGAGCATCAAAAAGAAGGAAACACAGTGTCTGGTGATGTCCATGAGTTCAAGACTTCAGGTAGTCATTGCTAACAAAGGGTTTTCAACCAAGTACTAGAAATGAACATTTTATTTACAATTATTTAATCTGTCCAATTACTTTTGGTCCCTTTAAAAACAGGGTGGCACATGTTAAGGAGCTGAAACTCCTAAACCCTTCATCCAATTTTAATGTGGATACCCTCAAAAGAAAGCTGAAAGTCTGAACTTCAACTGCATCTGATTTGTTTTGTTTCAAATTCATTGTGGTAATGTCTAGAACCAAAATTAGATAAATGTTGTCTCTGTCCAAATATTTATGGACCTAACTGTATATACCTGACAGGGGCCCATACATTCTATATCTACAATAATATATACCTGACAGGAGCCCATATAGTTTATATCTACAATAATATATACCTGACAGGAGCCCGTACAGTCTATATCTACAGTAATATATACCTGACAGGAGCCCATACAGTCTATATCTACAATAATATATACCTGACAGGAGCCCGTACATTCTATATCTACAGTAATATACACCTGACAGGAGCCCATACATTCTATATCTACAATATATATACCTGACAGGGGCCCATACATTCTATATCTACAATAATATATACCTGACAGGAGCCCGTACTGTCTGTATCTACAGTAATATATACCTGACAGGAGCCCGTACAGTCTATATCTACAGTAATGTATACCTGACAGGAGCCCATACAGTCTATATCTACAGTAATATATACCTGACAGGAGCCCATACATTCTATATCTACAATAATATATACCTGACAGGAGCCATACCGTCTATATCTACAATAATATATACCTGACAGGAGCCCATATAGTTTATAGCTACAATAATATATACCTGACAGGAGCCCATACATTCTATATCTACAGTAATATATACCTGACCGGAGCCCGTACAGTCTTTATCTACAGTAATATATACCTGACAGGAGACCATACAGTCTATATCTACAATAATATATACCTGACAGGAGCCCATATAGTTTATAGCTACAATAATATATACCTGACAGGAGCCCATACATTCTATATCTACAGTAATATATACCTGACCGGAGCCCGTACAGTCTTTATCTACAGTAATATATACCTGACAGGAGACCATACAGTCTATATCTACAATAATATATACCTGACAGGAGCCCATACATTCGATATCTACAATAATATATACCTGACAGGAGCCCATACCGTCTATATCTACAATAATATATACCTGATAGGAGACCATACATTCTATATCTACAGTAATATATACCTGAAAGGAGTCCGTACAGTCTATATCTACAATAATATATACCTGAAAGGAGTCCGTACAGTCTATATCTACAGTAATATATACCTGACAGGAGACCATACATTCTATATCTACAATAATATATACCTGACAGGGGCCCATACATTCTATATCTACAATAATATATACCTGACAGGAGCCCGTACATTCTATATCTACAATAATATATACCTGACAGGAGCCCGTACATTCTATATCTACAATAATATATACCTGACAGGAGCCCATACATTCTATATCTACAATAATATATACCTGACAGGGGCCCATACATTCTATATCTACAGTAATATATACCTGACAGGAGCCCGTACAGTCTGTATCACAGTAATATATACCTGACAGGAGCCCATACAGTCTATATCTACAGTAATATATACCTGACAGGAGCCCATACAGTCTATATCTACAGTAATATATACCTGACAGGAGCCCATACAGTCTATATCTACAATAATATACACTGACAGGAGCCCGTACAGTCTATATCTACAGTAATATATACCTGACAGGAGCCCGTACAGTCTATATCTACAGTAATATATACCTGACAGGAGCCCATACACTCTATATCTACAGTAATATATACCTGACAGGAGCCCGTACAGTCTATATCTACAATAATATACACCTGACAGGAGCCCGTACAGTCTATATCTACAGTAATATATACCTGACAGGAGCCCGTACAGTCTATATCTGCAGTAATATATACAAGACAGGAGACCATACACTCTCTATCTACAGTAATATACAGGTCCTTCTCAAAAAATTAGCATATAGTGCTAAATTTCATTATTTTCCATAATGTAATGATTAAAATTAAACTTTCATATATTTTAGATTCATTACACACCAACTGAAATTTTTCAGGTCTTTTATTGTTTTAATACTGATGATTTTGGCATACAGCTCATGAAAACTCAAAATCCTGTCTCAAAAAATTAGCATATCAAGAAAAGGTTCTCTAAATGAGCTATTACCCTAATCTTCTGAATCAACTAATTAAAGGGTATGCCACACTAAACAATATCGCTAACGGGATCG